>JAJMIG010000156.1:0-27685 GCA_030583365.1 Sugiyamaella japonica | reverse complement strand
TTTTTTTTTTTTTTTTTTTTTTTTTTTTTTTTTTTTTTTTATCTTTTTTTTGTTGGCGTGGAAGGGGAACGGGGGCACGGCTGCCTGGCCAGTAGGCTAATGCATATCTCGGGCAGGAATCGCCTGGCCTGTAGCTGGCCCATCCATCCCCATTGGCATGAACTCTGTGACCCGTTTGAGTCGACCCTGACGTTGGCACTCGTGGGTGCTGGGCGGATGCCGGGGAGGTGCCGGGTGGTCGCCTCCGGCGGCTGGGCTCCGCCCAGACCTGGTTGCTCGAGCTTCGCTCGAGACGTGGATGCGATGTGCGCTGATGGTAGTTACAGACCGGTAGTGGCAGAGGAAGTGATGTTGTATATGGATAATCACAGACGGACGAGGAAATAAATTTTGTAGTTTTGCTGGAGATGCGGAGCGGGAGCGGGAACGTGGTTAGCCCCGGCCTGTCGTGGTCTCATCGTGTCGTGTTTCCCTATACCGCAGTGACAGCGACAGCTGTACACGTTAGAATCATGTCTGTGGTCAGGGACTTTTCCATTGGCACAGATATAATGTATATTGTATATTATATCGTGTCGGCCCGTTGTGATGCAATACCGCTACAACTACTCGTCGTTGTGCTATCCTTTCTAATACTCATGAGCTCTCATGTAGAATGAAATATCCTTAGCCATGATAAAGTGAAAGTAGTCGGATGGCATTTTTCTAATCGATAATCAGCAGCTGTCTATTTCCCCATATCCAACACAACACTGGCCGTGTTGTTGTTTACATTTTCTCGAAAGAGCTTGCATCTGCGAGAGAAGCCGCCTTTTTGGGTAACGATCTGTCACTTAATATACTCTTGCTGCAGGGGCAGGGCATTTCAGGGCATTCATATACCTTTTAATACCTCCACAGTGGATCCCCTGATTAATATGCTCATAGTAATTAGATTACATTGTTATAAAGACTACTGGAATAAATGGTCCTAATTCTGATCCAGATCCTCCCGATAGCTGCTATATGACCTCTATGTAAGTAATATACTAGCTCATGCAATCAGGAATCATGTTTACGCTTGTTACTAACTTGTAAAGTCCTCATCATTTTAACACCTAGAGTAAACCAAACGAGTGACAGCACATTGTGAATAAATCCTATCACTCCTTTGTCCAGTCATTCAGAGTCGCAGACATCTGTGACTCAGTGTCTTATCTTCTCTGCTCCTCGGCAAACATTGGCAAGCCTTATCATGCAGCGCCTATTGCTATCTTCTCTACATCACCATCTATCACCTGACTGTACAAGGATACTACTACCTAAACATCCATCCCATAAACTATTAGAGCATATCTTTCGTTGTTATCTTTGCTTGTCTTTCGTCTGTCTTTCGTTTTGGTTCTGAACTGTACAGTTTGAAACTGTTGCCTAGTAGTACTTTAAGCTATGTCGTCTTACTCTATTATTGTTGATGATTTAGGCAACTTTCGAGATGGTAAGAATAGGGTCATCACGTTACGAGGAATCAATCTAGATGGAAGTTCGAAACTGCCGGCAAAACCTCATGTCACCACTTTTACTGCCGTCGATGAAGATGATCCTAATGATCCTTTTTGGGATGGCGATAAGGTATCTTTCATCGGTAGACCTCTCAGCCTAGAAGATGCCCCGGAACATTTGGCTCGTATTAGATCTTGGGGGTATAATACTATTAGATATCTGTATTCTTGGGAGGCTATTGAACATTCGGGACCTGGTCGGTATGATGATGCGTTTATCGACTATTCGATAGAGGTTATGAAACTCATCAAGTCATATGGATTCTACATTATTCTCGATCCTCACCAGGATGTCTGGGGAAGGTATAGTGGTGGCTCTGGTGCTCCTCTATGGACTTATTATGCGGTTGGAATGGACCCGAGATCGTTCACGGCCACCAACGGAGCCTTTGTACAAAACCTATACCCAAAGGAAGATGGAGGCCCGGAAAACTTTCCAAAAATGTTTTGGGCAACAAACTATTACCGGTTTGTATGCCAGGTAATGTTTACACTTTTCTTTGCTGGCAAGCATTTTGCCCCCAATGCTATTATAAACGGCCAAAATATTCAGGATTATCTTCAGGGCAGTCTATTGAACGCAATGATTTATTTCTATACACGCATTGTCGATAGAGCTCCCTTGCTATTTGAAATCGATGAAGACATGGGAGGAGGTATTCTCGCATCCGAGTCTGTCAATGAACCTTTTGCTGGTCTTATTGGTTTCAAGGATATTGGAGTTATTCCAAAAACACAGAATTTAAAACTTGGAACATGTCCTACTGCTTTTGAGTCAATGTTATTGGCATCGGGACATGCTGTTACAGTAGAGAACTATGAATTTGGTAATTTAGGGCCTAAAAGAGTAGGCAAGAAGACTGTGGATCCAAAAGGTGTCAGTGTATGGCTACAAGATGATAGATATGACAGAAAATATGGGTGGGATAGACATGTGGATTGGCAGCTGGGCTCGTGTATTTGGGCCCAGAATGGAGTATGGGATAACAAATCTTTACAGTTGTTGCGACCCGACTACTTTGCTTTTGACCATCAGGGGAAAGAAATCGATGAAGATCACTTTGTCAATGTCTACTTTGTGAATTATTGGATTCAGTTTTATAGAGCTCATAGAGAGCAGCTACCAAAATCTCTCTATTTATTGTGCCAGCCCCCAGTGCTGGCTATTCCACCTAGTCTTAAAGGAACAGAACACATTGATAACAGAGTGGTGTATGCCCCCCATTTCTATGATGGAATTACCTTGATGCTTAAGAGATGGAGTCGAATCTGGAATGTTGATACCCTTGGGTATATTCGAGGCAGATATTCCAATCCTATATTTGCCATTAAATTCGGAGAAAAAAATATCCGCAAATGTCTACAGGAGCAATTGATAGCGATCAAGGCCGAAGGGCTAGAGTATATGGGCAACATAGCCAGCATCATGACTGAGACCGGGATTCCATTTGATATGGACAATCGAAAGGCTTATTCAGATGGTGATTATAGTTCTCAGACAGCTGCTTTGGATACTACTAGTTCTGCTGTCGAGGCATCAAATTTTAATGTAGCCTTTTGGGGATATACCGTCTTAAATAGTCATGAATATGGAGATTCTTGGAATGGAGAAGACTTCAGTTTCTGGAGTAATAATAATAACAGAGGAGGTGGTGGCGATGCCGATGGAGACTCAAAGAAAAGAATCTCCACAACGACTACTAGTAAAGTAATTGACAGGAATGATGACGATGCTGACGATTTGTCATCGATTGCCACTCACGTGGAGAGCCGGATTGAATCCGGACATAGTATTCGATTGTCCAATAGTCTGGGTATGAATCCAAATAATAATCATGCAGGACTGCGAGCAATCTCTGCGGTTCTTCGACCGTTTCCAATTGCAGTTGTGGGCACGATTGTTTCCTACTCTTTCAATCTCGACAAGGCCCTGTTCAAGTTGACCATTAGCCCCGAAAGAGCTTCCGATAAAGATCTTGCAAGCGAGATCTTTGTTCCATCTTATCATTTCCCGCATGGAGATAGAGATGTACAGGTGACTAGTGGTTTGTGGAGATACAATAAACACACTCAAGTACTGTCATGGTGGCATGCTGAAGTTGACGAGCAAACAATTGAAATCAGTTCAATGGTGGATAAAGCTTCTAGTGAATTATGCTCCTGTTGCGTAATGTAATAGGGATATGGGTAATAAATTAAATACAACGTAAATGAAATAATCTAATAAACGTAAAGTTAAAAACTTAGATCCGGTTCGCGTTCACGCTTGGACTGCTTGTGTTCGACTTTGATGAGATTGTTGACGAACTTGGCGAAATAGTCAATGTAGGGCTTGAGCGACGTCTTATCCCAGTCGTGGATTCTTTCAGTAGGTTTGGGATTCAGCACTGCGTACTTGTCTAGTTCATATAAAAGCAGTCGCACCGTAGGAACCTTTTCATAATCAAATAATTCCGGCGTCTCAATGGGTACACACACTCGCCCTGTCCCGGGATGAACACAGAAAGGAGATTTCAATAAATGATTCATGCGAACAGATACATTGAGATCCAGTCGCGGGTACATGCATTCAAGAATAATATCCTTTTTGGCTTCTAAGAGAGCACCTTTGTTTGAAGCCTTGATATTTCCTTGGCTGGCCATCTCATCAATGTGTTTCCATCTATCTATACTAGAATATTCCGTATCGCCCCATTTGTTTGTGAGAGCTTCTTTTAAAGTGGCATCGGGAATTCTATCAAGTAGGAACTTGGCTCCTTTGGCAGTTCTCCATGGATCCTGATCCAAAAGAATCACCTGAGAAAATTCTTTACTGACAATATCCAACATGCGACTTATAAACGGATGAAGAGGTCGCTTTATATCAATTGCTTTACCCTGCGAAGTTCCTTTACCAGCAATGTCCAAATAACCAACAAGAGCTTTTCGACTTGAATCGCTAAGTTCTCTTGCCCGCTTATCACACACCCATGCGTGAGCTCCTCTACGGCCCGAATAGACCCATAGAATATGCTCGAAACCAAAGTCTTTTCTCAGGGTATCATCGAGAACTTTAATTGAAACGGTAATAAACTTCCAGCACAAGTCACAGATCTTTTTATCCTGGCAGCACGTACGCAGACCGTCATAATCGGTTAAATCGATATCAAACACCAGTTCTTTGGAAATGGGTGTGAAGCTATTTTTGTTGATGATTTTCCTATCTCTCGGATTGGCGCTATAAGAAGGGCCTATTTCGAATCGATCTGGGATGAGTTTAAGCATATCTTTTTTGAACGCCTGGTCGTTGGGATATGACAGATATCTTATATATCCACCATTGAACAGCGAGCACGCGAATTCTCGATTGGTAAAGTCTGTACAAGGTACAGGGGAATGATTTAACCATTGGAAGGTGTATTTGAATGGGAAGAACCGTTGATAGTATTGGCTGAGTTCTCCCTGGTCGACTTTTGATCCGTCGGAAGGAGGCTCATCGATTGAGTCGAAAGTATTTTTGAATTCGTCTACAACTTGAAGCTCATTTGGGGCGTTTGTCACTTGAATAGAAGGCATTATTCACGTTGGTTGTTATTGAATTGGAGTAACAGAGAAGACGGGCTACTGCTGGCTGTATTGATTCACGCGAGGAACGCGTAATATATATGTGGGCAAGGGCTATTTGACGCGAGATTTGATTAATCTATTACTAGTCCTAGAAACGATCTGCAGATGAAAGGACCCTGCAGGGAAGTGGAAATGGGAAGCCCTCATCAGACAAACTACCGAGCTCGTAGCACGGCTTACCACCATATCTGACGAGCAATTCTCTTTTAATCTACCCTCTCATAACCACTCGCAACTCCCAGCCAATGCCAAAGCTACTTGTTATTATTATTATTATTATTATTATAATCACTATAACGGGCAGATATAGTTAGTCCTTTATTAGCATATATGTAAACCCTCTCTAACAATCCGAGACAGTCTCGAGCATGAAAACATTGAAAATTACCATTTCACAGCGCTACCACGCTACCTCTAACTAAACACTAATGGGAGAATCAACAATTGCAACAGATGAATTGCAAAAGTTCGCATCTGCTCTTGAAGGCGCTCATTTTGGAACACACGACAACGAGTTTGAAGTGATTGAGCAATATGGAAAAATATCCAGCTCAAAGTAAGTGAGAGTGAGAGTGCGGGTGTGCTACCAGCTGGGCCACGCGAGCTACAGCTGGACCACGCGAGCTACAGCTGGACCACGCGAGCTACAGCTGGACCACGCGAGCTACAGCTGGACCACGCGAGCTACAGCTGGACCACGCGAGACTAACAGTTGTTTAGGGCCATCCAAATCATCGAGTCGACCCATCCAAATGAACAGGAATTCAGTAATAGTGAGCTGGAGACGAGGTTATGGAGATTGGTGGATTTACTGTATCGTTTGAGATCGTCGAATGCCGGCATAATCCCCCCTTTGTACAGTTTTTCATCCAATGCGGTGGTTCAAGAGAGATATCTGCATAGCCATCCTAAACTACGAGAAAATTGGCTCATTCTAGGCTGGCTCCAGGACTCGTTTGAGTCGCCCAAGGAACCAGACGAGCTGAGAGGGTTTAAATGGATGTATACAAAGAACAAGATCAGGCTTAGTAGTCAGACTATTGGTGGTGCAAATCGAGGGCTGTTTATCACTGGAAACAACCGACTAAGAAATAAAGTGAGCACAACGAGTACCACGAGTACAACCAATTTGGTGACCGAATTAGATGCAGATGCGCCTCTACGGTCAAAGAAATCCATTTCGCATGAAGATCAAGAAGCAGATAGAGTGATTTTCAAATACATTTTCGAGCTACTAAGAGCTAGGAGATACAACGAAGCGTTGAACGTGTGTGAACAAACAGGTAACTGGGCACTGAAAGTCGCTATATCTGGCCACAACGATTACATTGATCCAGAAATCGATGGCCATGTGCTAGACATTGACGACGAGGAACCAAAAGGAGCCGAAAATAAAGCTCTCTGGCAGTACATGTGCCGACAACTGGCCCAGCAGGCAGAAAACATCGATCCGTATGAAAGAGGTATATATGGTCTTTTAGGCGGCGATCTCGACTCGGTGCTGAGTCTGTGTGATTCGTGGGAAACCCAGTTTGTTGCTTATATGTCCCATTTAGTCATGTGCGATGCCGATACTGCTCTAGTAGCTGGTGGGCGACTGGACGCGGAGATTGCAATCACGTCAAGTGCCATCAAATCCAATCCATCTACTAGCAATGCTCAAAAGGTTCTGGATGTTCTTTCCAATTCGTCGAATCCAGTGGTGCGTGCTGAAAGTGAGAATATGATTCGCAGTATCATGGGTGCCGTTATCAATGGATCGGTGGGTTATCTTGTAGATGAAGCAGCAGTCATTTTAGAACAGGTCATGACGGGAGTGCAGGAATCATCGCCATTAACAGAGAAGCCGTATATTCTAAGGATTCTCGTTCATCTGGTGTTGTTTTTACAGAGTCTGGGGGGTGGTCACGACGTAGGAAGTCAGGAAAGCGTTTCCATTCTCGTCTGCGCCTATATTGAGCTATTGCGGCTTGAAAACAGAGGCGACTTAGTCCCGTTGTATATCGCCTATCTGTCGGATGATATTGCCATTGATACTTACTCCATCTTACTGGCAGGTATTACTGAACAAGCCCAGCGTAAACAACATATTCAACTGGGCAACAAATATGGACTGGATATGGCCAACTCTGTCCGTGCTGCTGTTGAGCGAGTGTTTATCGATACAGAGGCCTTTTACAACCAGGAAAACATCACAAACGTCTCCAAGGAAGTGTCGGACAACGACATTCGCCTAATACAGTCTGTTGAATGGTACATCGATAGTAGCATGTGGCCGGATGCCGTTCATTCCATTACCGCGTTATTTCGAAGGTTCCTAGGTGCTGGTCGAGTGGGCGCCTCTCGTGAGCTCGGCAACCGCATTCGCACCTCGTACGCCGTCAAACGATATGATGCCGCCGTCATCGGCGCCGCGTCATCAACAATCCAACTATCAGCAAGTGAACGTTCCGAAGAGCTTGAATACGACCGTCTAGTGACCTGTGTCAACGAAATCTTCCGATGGGATTCTCATCTTCAGATGGCAGACCAATCAACTCGACCCTGGAGATCCGAGGCCCTCTCTATTGTCGACTCCATTTCCAGCCAAGTGTATCAGCTCTGCTCCAACTGGCTGAAAAACGACCACATTGACCAAAGCCAATCTCCCCACATCCAGCGTCTTCGTACTATTTATTTACCCTACATTGTTCTCGAGCTGTGTCGAGTTCTAATCAGTGCTCAGCAAGTACACAGCGGATTCCTGAAGCAGGCGGCCGAGCTGGCCATTCTCGTGGCCGACGACAACCACAGCTTGTATCAACTGTTCATGGCCAGTGGTCGACTGACAGAACTGCTTTCTCTCGTTTCGGTCGCCGTCACCGACGGCGTGGTGAATGGCGAGTCGGGCATTTTCGACGAGTGAGCGTTGGGCGCCCGGGGCTGCCCCCGGCTCTGCCTCCGGCGGCTGGGCTCTGCCCAGACCCGTGGCTCGCTTCGCTCGTGCTCGTAGTTGAAATACACTTGGCTAGTTTAAAGAAGCTGCTTCAGAAAAGGCCAACCATCACCGGACGAGTGAGCGTTGGGCCGCCGGGGCTGCCCAGACCCGTGGGTCGCTTCCCTCGTGCTCGTTAAAATACACTTGGCTAGTTTAAAGCAGCTGCTTTGTCATATAAAAGGTCAACCACCGCTGGACGAGTGAGCGTTGGGCGCCCGGGGCTGCCCAGACTCGTGGCTCGCTTCGGTCGTGCTCGTAGTTAAAATACACCTGTCTAATTTAAAGCAGCTGCTTTGTCATATAAAAGGTCAACCACCGCTGACATGTGTTTGATCGTGTCAATGGCAAGATCGTAGGTTTTATCGGATTGTGGCTCGTCATAGACAAAGAGCCAGCCGTTGCCTTGGTCCAACACGCCGTAGAATACCTTGTCAAGAATCATCTGGCTAAGCTTGCCCTCGATTTGACGAGTGTCGAGGCCAATGAGCTCGGCAATATGAGAGATCTCAACACACGAGAACGGCTCAATGACCTTGACGAGATTCTGCTCCAGAAGCGTGTCGTACAAGGCGGAAAAGTGCGACCGCACAAAAGGGTCTTTGGACAGCTCAGGGCCATACGTTTCAAGAACAAGCTCAAACTCTTTTAATGACCGGTTGGAATGGGCTCGAGCAATGGCCTTCATGGCATCGATTTCTCGTCCTCCCTTATTAGCATACTTGTGAACCGCCTTGCTGGTGGCTAGTAAATTGTCCATGTCATCAGTGAGATTCAACATGATTTTGCACAAAAGAAGATATTTCAAAACAATAATGGCATTGTCATCATCGTCTTGGCCAGCGTATCCCTCAAAGGCTTCATAAAAGTACGAAAAGGCCGTCTTATAGTCTTTATCTTCCGCCTGTAGTACTCCACTCATATTATCAAGAGATGCTTGAGTGGCAGGAGGACAGTAAATGCCATTGGCAGTGGTACGTGCACTTGTTAGACAAGCCCGACTTTTGGGGATATTGCGAAGGGCATGATATACCTTGGACTCGAGTAACTGCACCTCTACAAGCATCATCTTATCATCTAATCGCTTCAACTCTTTCATTAGTTTATCAGTCAGCTGAATGGCTAGAGGATACGATTTCTGTCTCAGATAAAGAGCCACAAGACGAGTCTGAAGACTCTGGCGAAGAAAGTTGCGGCTCTCCTGAACGGCCCATTCCACACAAGCCAGAGTGGTATCGATCTGAATCTGAAGCACTTTTTCTACCGCCGGTGAGCTCGCAGACAAAGTGCCGCTAGCACTAGCACCGCCAGGCTTGACTCCGGCAATCTCATCGAATAAATCAATCAAGTTCCGGATAATCTTGGCCGCTTTAGATTTGCTGGCAGATGCTGAAGACCCACCCACGACCGTTCGAGCCTTGGCCACTAATTGAGCCAGCTCGTCAGCACGAGATTGCGAAGCAAAAAGGCTACCCAGTTCATACAAGGCCGCTTCAATCTGTGGAGGGCTTGGAACTGGATCCGACGATGATGACGGATTCTCTGCTTTATGAAGAATCTGTAGGTTTTCCTGTTCCGAGTGCTTCGGAGCGCCTTTTAGCAGCAATTGCGATTTCACACTTGACATTATAAAAGTGGTCCACGTCGACGACTGCCAATTGGAAATACTCGCTTATTAAGTAGTAGTAGAGAGTGTGAGGGAATGAGAGGATGTGAGATCTCTCCAAGTGGCGCATTCGGGCTCGCACACAAAAAGTCGCTGTTATAGAGCGTAAGCATGAGCGTGAGCGAGAGTGCAATAAATTTCAGATCATAACAAACGTGCACATCCGTTACACAGTTACACGGTTACTAACTACCCGAGTAAAGGTCATGTTTGCAAGTAGCAATTTCCGGAATAGCGAGTTTGGAGCTAATTCCGCGCCAGTCTCGGGAGGCGAGCCTCCAAGGAAGCTGGTTCACTCGCAGTCTATGATGGACTTTCGAGGCCAGCCAGGGCAGCCAACATCGGAACCTGGTCAGAGCCAGCAAACCGGCCTTCGAGGTGGACTAGGCATGATTACACAACCACAACAACAACAAGTGCCATCTCAACAGCCACCGTCATTTAATTTCTATTCCAATCAATCGGTTGCAAGTCCAGGCAGTGGTGGGTTTGCACAAGTCCAGCAGTCACCTCATTGGGCCAAACCAGAGCGAAGAATCATCCCTTCACATTTATCAGTCTTGAGAAGGAGCGCGAATGAGATGGAGGGTGGTGATGACAGCCCTGTCAGCCGGCCAAGATCTAGAGGGGTGGGTGGCAGTGAACATGCCAGCAACAGCGCGTCTAGATCAGTTCGACGGTCGACTTCAAGAGGTTCTTTTGTGTCGGCTTTGGATAGTAGCAAGCACAAGCATTTATCTGGACCTGGTAGTAGTGGTGGCAGTGGTGGCAGTGGTGGTATTGGTGGTAGTGGTGGTGGTTATGACGACGTGGATGGCCCTCATTTTGGCACCTCGTTTGGTACACCCAAACCTGTACATTCCAAGAAAGAAAACATTCTCAATGATGCTGGTGATATTCCACCAGTAGAGAGCATCTACGATTCGTCCTTGTCTCCTTTTCAAGTCAGATATAATTCATCTAATGGAAGTGCTACTATCGATTCTGGTGGTGGACCTGGTGGTGCCGTTGGTGGTGCCGTTGGTGGTGCTGCGTTATCTCGCTCAGCACTGCTTCGACGTCGGTCTTCTACATCAAATGAACACAATCGAGATCGCAACTCTCCTATCTTGTCGTCCTCGAGTGCACCAATCCCCGAGGATCACGACCCTGCCTCGCTTCCCACTTTATCTTCCGTTGACTCTGGCATCGCCTCTTCCTCGCATGTTCGAACCCATAAACCCAATTCAGTGGTTGTGTTTGGGTTCCCGTCGTCGCTGGCATCGTCGGTGGTTCAGCATTTCTCTCGGTTTGGCACCATTCTCGAGAACGTCGGGTCTCAAGCCCATTCACCGCTGCGTCGCCATTCCAGACTTCCCAAAGCACCACCTATTCAGACAGGTAAAAACTGGATGAGAATAACCTATGCCGAGCCTCAGGGAGCTGCTCGAGCTATCCAGGAAAATGGAGCCATGTTTGCTGGTGGCTATGCCATTGGTTGTGTTCCTGTCAATCAATACAACGGTGAGCAGTTTGCCGCGGCAGGCGAAGCGACCATGTTGGAAGATATCAATGATGAGAGTAATAACCTCATGGATGTTGATTTTGAGCCAACAGACCGTGGCCTTGGTAACAGGAGAGAACAGTTTTCTAGACGACTTGGGCATATTCACGATACCACCATTGAAGACCACCACCCCTACGAAGCTCCTCCTCCCCCTGTCATTCCGTCTAACAATCTGCCTCGCACAATTTCAATGCCTGTGTTGGTGGGTGACACTTCCGGTGGAACGCCTTCAAAACGGCTCGAGGTCCACACGGGAAGGACGATTTTCAATCCCAAGCCACGATCTTCTAGATTGTCTCTCTTATCTTCGTTTACCCATAAACCAACAACAGAAACTGAAGGCGGTACTGGCACCACCACCACCACCTCCACCACCTCCACTACCGCCACTAACAACGACTCCAGAAAAAACAGACCCAGAGAAAGCTGGATCAATTGGACTGCTAAACGCGCCCAAGAATTGGTCTTTGGCTGGGATGACTTGTAATAATATTAGATATATACACATGTTCCATACAAATGAGACCTGCTTCCAGCTATTGTGGTCTTAGGCTAGATCGATTGGACGCAAATCGACTACGATGTGCCAGCGGTGAATGATAGTTGTAACTTTCGGTGCTGGTGCTGGCGGTAGTAGGAATACCGTTTACGGGGCCTGTCACGCTGTGGCCCGTCACGCTGTGGCCCGTCACGCCGTGACCCGTTACGCTGTGACCCAGAACTCTTGGGCTCGTTCCTGGAGATGACGACAACGACCGTGGACCACTAACCCACGCTCTTGTCGTCGCTACTGGAGAACCCCAGGTAGGAGGCGCAAGAGTAGGACGGTCACGAACATTGTGGGTCATGAACCGGCTTGGACGAGCAGGCGTATATACCTCGACAGTGTCGGAATCAGTGCCGACACAGACGTCTCGACGAGGAACAGCTATAATAGGCTGAACAAGTTTCTTGCCATACTCTCCTAATACTTCTCCATGAACTACTGACTTGTCCTTGACAAGTACTAGAAACATGTATACGAGCATGTATAGATATCCCGATAAAGCGACCAAAAGAATGAGCTGAAACATGCTTACAGGAGCATATAAGACAATAAAAAGATGCAAGGGGGAAAATGTAGTTGCGAAATAAATGTTGAATATCGGAGGATCCCACATGTCCAACGACCATAGCTTATCATTGACATGACTGCCATCATCATAATTCACCTTCCGGGCCGATGGGGTGTCAGGGGGATTATCTGGCGCTCGCGCCATCAACGTGTAGTGTTTACTGGAGCTATAGCAGTACACTGTGTTGACAATGCACAAGACGGTCAGCACCAGACTTGACAGTGAAGCAACGTATGATATGAAGCTGGATGTAGCTTTGAATATGCCATAGCCACTACTACTACTACTACTATCAGCAAATAGCTCATCTGTAGCTGGCATCTCACTGCGGCTAGTAAATCGGGAAATATATATTCGACACAACCATACAATAATATTGGCCCCAATTCCAGCAGGAATCGCTACTGGTATCGCGTAAGCATCCCAATCAACCAACTGAATATCCTCAGACACAGACAACCACAAGTCAAATGGGTACGAAGAGAGCTTGGACCAGAAAGATTGCTGCCTAACCAACCTACGTTTCGGTGGAGCAGCCAATCTTGGCATTGTATTTGCCTATATAAATATGTCGCGAATAGCTTATTTTCTCGTGAACTTGAACAAAACAACCAGCCGTATCTTATCTCTTGCCGATCAGTCGGCAATGTTTATAGGCACTTCTGAATACAACTGGAGATTGAATTTGCCGTTGCCAGATTCCATTCGTTCAATCATTATCACATACAGACGCTCACCCTCGAAGGTTGTTGACACCATTAGTGATTGCAGTTGTCCTTTAAAATCACCAGAGTCAGCTACAAACATGCCCGACGCATGGTCGTAGACACTGAGTCTCATGTGTGGTCGATAGGACGATGGTGTTGACGTGGGAATTGGTGTGCGGGTTTTGTACACCTCCACTGACGGTGTACACTCGGTCTCCTCATCCAAACTTACCTCGATCATCACCCTGGATGCCCGCGGCACCGAGGCAAATATTTGTTTCTGATTTGTCCCATCCCACTGGAGTGATACATCTCTGTTAAACAGACCAAGCTTGTCTGATATTAATCTCGTCAATGATACGGCCAAAGTACTGGTGGCAAGCAGTGTCAGATTACCTAAAGCTCCTTGTTCATACGTGGACAAAATCACTGTATACTCGCCATCCTCGAGATCTTTTAATTCCACACTACAGATGCCAGTTCGATATTTCCCACTAGTGTGGATAACATCTTTATCAGTGACCATCTGCATGTATTTGCCTCGTCCCCATAGCACCTGGATGTTTATGGGATGTGAAGAATCAGACTCGAGATATAATTTTGTCATGCGATTGGTGTGTTGGGTGGTGGTGGGACCTATTTTGAGCTTGTATTGTGGATTATTGCAGTAGTTCTTTAAAGCCCAGTTTCCTCCAGATTGAAGTTTGGTCCATTGACCTCTTTCTTCTGCTTTAAATGGCAACTCGTCGGGCGCCTTTATAAGAGACAATGCAGTGGTGGACTTGGTATACGTTTTTAATGTAAATCTTTCAGTGCAGTCTACCTCTTTTCCTTTATCACACTGAATCACAATCGTGTAGGTCTCTTTTGGCGGCACAAATACCTGTAATCTAGAATAGGAGGTATTTCGAGATGGAGTTTTAACAACCAGTTTCAACTCATCGGAAATGATAACACGATGATTGACGGAATAAACAACCATTGACAGATAGCAAGCACTGTTGCGTTTTCTTTTGCCATTCAAGTGCCTTGATAACAGAACAACCACCTCAACCTCGTCGTTTGTATCATTTGACAGCATGTATTGAGGATTGTATAAGAATGAATTGTTAGTTTGAGCTGCTTTGAGAGCTTGAGTACCATATAGAAAATGCACTGGAGTGCTCTGACTGTATGAACTCATACTCCAGTTCAAGTACAGGTTTTCAAACCTGCTGCAAACGGTTTTTAATGGCATCCAGAATTTAGACGGTAGTAAACTACCACTATCACCCGATGCTCGCCACGGGTTTCGAATAAGTAGCTCTTTCTCACCCTCAGTCTGTCGCAAGTCGAGAACTGCATAGTCATGAAGTCCAAATATTCCCAACGATTCTGATTGTTGCTGAGTTATCTCCCCGGTCCCGACACAAATCAGTAATTCTCCTTTATTCCAGTTGTCATATAGCTTTGTCCACAAGGCATCTATTGACGTATGAGCATCTTCAAAGTAGTCTCGTAATAAGACGTACTCGGGCGCCCAACCGGTTAAACAGTACGTGTCTGACGCACAATGCGACCCTTCAAAGTCATATCCACCCATTACTTTCATATAAGCCTTTTCGACCAGTGCAGGCCACGTAGCATACTGATTTTCAGAACTATACACAAAAAGAGGATTCCCCGTAATCGAGGAAACAGGTAGAAAATCATCAATTATAACTCTTCTGGGTGTACCATTAAAGAACAACTTGATTAGATATTTGCCATAGTTGCTGTTATCGGGGTCCTTGGGATACACATTGCAACGAAGAATCTCTCGTCCGGTTCTATGTTCATAGGCAATAATAGACAACAATGAAGCGACCACAGAGCAATCTGCCAATGCACTCTGACATAGACTTGGTAGGTGGTGATTTGTGTCTGGAGCTAGTCGTATATCTTGATATCTGTGCCACTGAGGAGACTCGGTCAACTGAAGTGGTGACAGAGTCAGCTCACCGTCTGGATCTTTATATGTGTCATCTTCTCTAGGCTCACTCTCGATGCCGTATATGGGCTCAATCCAAGGGTAGAAAGTACAACTGCCCACTTTACTGCTCAAATGGGCCACAATGGTGGATTTATTCAGTATTTGTTTGCCGGCCTTTAGTCCATCGTACACAGCAAGAGCCAGTTTAAGGGCATTTTGTAGGTCGAATATGACCTTTTTGTTATTTGAATTCTTCTGTTCAACACTGACCAAGGCTCGATCATACTCTCCACAGGCCTCTAGGGCCATCTGTCTAGCCTCCACGGGCTTTCCAAGGGCATAGGAATATAATGCATTAGCAAACGATCTAGTTTGTTAGTACGTAACCTATGGATATCGATTGTCCTGATTACTTACGTATGGTCCATAGCCAGCACCGTCCATTGATTCCGACGTTGACAGCAGTCTCAGGTTGATTAATATAGGTAAGCCGCATCGCCAATCGAAGCCGATTAAACTATCTCATTAATCATTATTCTACGTTCAGGTTGTTTTTATTTTGAAACCGTGGAATATACCGTCTGACGAGAATGTAGTCAAGACCACTGTTTGACCCCTGTGCTTCAGATCCTCTGTGCTTCAGATCCTCAGGGTCTCAGGGTCTCTCGAATTCAGGGGGAATGAGGGCAGGGGTCAGTTGCCTGATAAGTCAATACAATGTAAGAAGATAGTGGTGGAACAGTGGTCATATATATATATATATAGGGGCCATTGAGGTTATGAAAAGATATAAAGTCAGATTTCCTAAAGCCAGTGCGACGATAGGAAATAAAACGACTTTTCCAGAAAGTCAGCGGTTGGGAGATCTGGAAACTGCGACGTTAGGAACCAGAATCGCTTCCACAATGACATCTCTGTCTAGTCAGACACTGATAGATCAGCTGGAAACTGAAAGAGTTTGTAGACCGCTACTACTAGAAGCCGAGGCTGATGACACACTCTCTGATAAACACAAACTACTTCACACCGAACTTCATGTGCCATTCTTACGATCGCTGCTCAAAGGACCTCTTCCTTCAGGATTCCAAGCGTTAGATGCGTCCAAACCGTGGTTGGTCTATTGGAGTGTGAATGGTTTGGCATTGCTGGGAAATGATATCGACGACTTGAAACCGGCTATTGCCGAAACGATACTAAGCTATCAGTGTGCTTCTGGTGGCTTTGGCGGTGGAGTTGGCCAATGGGCACATTTGGCACCGACTTACGCAGCCATCAACTCGCTTGCAATGTGTGAAGACCCATTAGTGTGGGATCGAATTGACCGTCAAGCCTGTTATAAGTGGCTCATGTCTCTAAAACAGCCTAATGGATCATTTATCATGTGTGAAGGAGGCGAAGCAGACCCAAGATCCACTTATTGTGCCTTTGCGGTGGCATCTCTACTGAATATAATGACTGATGAGCTTGTTGAAAAGTCGGCAGACTACATTGCTTCATGCCAGACTTATGAAGGAGGTTTTGCCGACATCCCCTTTGGCGAGGCTCATGGAGGATATGCATTTTGTGCTCTGGCTACTCTGTGTTTCTTAGGACCTCCTCATGTTGTGTTTCCAAAATATATCAACGTTCAAGGTATAATCAAATGGCTAAGTTGTCGTCAGATGGCTGTTGAAGGAGGGTTTTCTGGCCGCATCAACAAACTTGTCGACGGCTGTTATGGCCATTGGGTGGGCGGATGTTGGGGGTTAATAGAAGCAGCTCTGGGTTATGAGACTCAAAACTGGTCTGCTGCGTCGTTGTGGAGTCGCCAGGGCCTAAAGGACTATTCTATTTATTGCTGTCAGGACCCACGAGGAGGACTGAGAGATAAACCAGGCAAACGCCCTGATGGATACCATACAAACTATGTATTATGTGGATTAGCAGCTGCCGAGAGTGTATACAGGTATGAGCCGGGGCCTGGAATTCTAGGACATTACGCATATCAATGGAAGACCTTTTCATATGACCCGGATGCTACTCAACTGGTGAATCCAATTCATCCACTACATGTGCTTCCGGTAGGAATAGCCGAGAGTATGTGGACATATTTTTCAAAATAATGCAGGATATACAGCATTATTTGTAAATATTTATATATATATATATATATATGCTCTAGTGAGACTGTTTGGCACCAATTGCCCAGCCAAGACCACTGACAAAAAGATTGGATATCTGTTGACGTCTTCCAGACGAGTTGTCAGATAATTGCTGTGATGAGGATGTAAACTCAGCAGCAGAAGACGAAATGGCCTTTGCAATACGAGAAGCAGAAAGAGAAGAATAACCCGTGTCAGTACTGGTGGTGCCACCTCCTCTGCTCGTCGACGTTCCGAGGGTTTGACTAGCATGAGCTTCGTGGTACAGCTCATCGTTTTTCTTCCAAGTAGAAAGAACAGTGGCTATACTTTCTTTGGGACAGATTCGTAGCGTGTACGAGAGGATTTTCAGTTGTTGTTCAAGAACAGACACGGGGGGGTAGTCCCAAAAAGGTGACACATACTTGCCTACTTGATAACAAGACGTCCAGGCCACAAGACTAGTGTCGTTATTTTTTTCGAGCGACGTGAACTCTGGCACACAGTAATCGTAAGCGACCTTGAAATGATCATTTACAAGAGCATATGTAACACACATGGCTCTGATTTGACACTCGAGAGAGTCAACGGGGCACAGTTCTTTGAGATTCCAGTCGTTAGCATACACCAATCCATTGGCAATATCTGTTAGTGCGGCAAGCTCTCGAAAACTGTTGGCGCTATTAGAAAGAATTCCATCAATGACTTCAAGTGGCGATTTGTATCGGAGTTCACGTGGCGTGAATGATACCCCTTCGTATTTAGAGATTTCATTTGTAGCGTCAAGTAGAGCAGCAGCTCGTTTAACGTCTTCCGAGCTCGCATCGTCGTGGTCGTCGTCGGCTGCTGCTTGAAGAAGACGTAAACAATGAGAGGCGTTTTTCAGATTGACACTGCCAGTAGAGGATGACGAATCGTAAAAGGAATGCAGTTGTGCAAGCACAAGCTGGGCAAAAAGTCTGTGGTTGCTATAGGCATGGCTAACGAAATCAAAGTCTCCGGATATCAGGGCTCCAGACACGATCTTGGAATCGATCCAATCTTGATCAATATCCGTCAACAGCTGGCATGATTTTAAAGTATCCAGGTCGGTTTTTCTTGCGATCCATGGCTTTTTGCACGATTCAAGATATCGCACAATTATCGCTTGCTTTTCATGTTGTGCGCTGTGGGACTGCAGGTCAACCACATATCTCATATTCGCAGGCAAGCCTACCGAAGAGAGAATTTCACAAGCATTGACAGTCTGTAAAAGTAGGCTAAGCGATTGTTTGGTACCATTTGTTCGTGGTGATTGAATGAGGGCATCAAATGTATATGAGAGTTCTTTATCAATGACACTGTGATTGATATCATGATGAGTTTGAGTTGCTCGCGTTCTCAAATTAGCATATAATCCCTGGTGAATGTTTCGAATCATTTCGAAATTCTTCGCGTCGTGTGCCTTGTTAAGATAGCATGCTGCTAACAAGGGTTTTTCGAGATATGCTGATTGATTCACCTCCGATACCGGAACCAACAAATGGAATCGGTCGGTCTCCACCTGTTGACAGATCCATTTGTTCAGTGCCGTGTGCCACGCTTTCATATAAGAAATGTATGGAACTATTAGCCTGTCAAAGTCTCGAGTGATATAAGAGAGAGAGGTCGATGATAGTAGCCGACACACATTGTCAGCTGGACAAGTCTGCTCGAAATCGTGTAAACTAGATATACACGATTCGTTATTGGGATATAGCATTCGATAATGGTTGAGTACATTTGCTATTCCATAATACCAGTCTTGCGCTTCTTCTGGGTCATTAGTTAGTAAACAAGTGAACCAGTCTAATCTTCCACAACATTGGTCAATTGCCCGTAGACGGCACTTTAGCCAGTGTGAGTATACGTGGTCTGTGATGAATGAAGATGAGGATGTGGATAAATCTGTGGTGGATAAATCTGTGGTGGACAAATCAGTCTGCTGATTCTGAGAAGCTGCGGCCGCATCTCGAGTCCATCCATATTCCTCGGTGCGAGTCTTTAGTTCTGCTAGCAGTCGTGACACTCTCAGCTGGACCTGACTTTCGGGCAAACTAATCGATCCGTTGATGGCATCATCTGATCCATTACTTTCAGCAATATGCTTGGCGTCGCTTTCTAACCCATCAGTAAGAATATCTCTGATGAGACCTTCATAATCAGCAGGATCAATAGTTTCTGGAACTAGTAACAGCAGGATACACCATACGCTATGGGCACTGAATGGGTCTCCGAGAACGAAATACTCTCTATCTGAAGCAAACAGTTTTCTCAATCTGTCCAGCTTGCCTTGAGAAGCGAGCTGGGCTGCGAGAATCAACTTTTCCATTGCAACTTGGCCTGTCAAGTAGGCATTAGTAGCCATCGTAACGAGCTTAAGCTGTTCTATGGATATGGATATGGGTGGTTCAGCCGTGCTGTTTAGCAGTTTATAAAACACAGTATCAGAAGAGTCCATAACAATAATAATAATATTCATATTCAGTCCATGACAAGAACAAGAACATTCTCGCTAAATATCCTAGGCTATTCATGTACAAATGAGCTTATTCGTTAGGGGTAACTAGATGGAAGTATACAGTGACTACAGACCCTGCATATTCAGGGGTACTCTTCATGCACCACCACAACATCTCACATGCGTTACCCCACCAGTCTATCAAATCTTCAATCTTCCGTCCCAATCTTAAATTCTCTACCGTCAATTCCACTGTTCACTACCACGCCTCTTTCCTCTTTCCTCCTCTTCCCTTTTTTTTGTCTTTGTAATTCCTCTATCCTCTCGCCGCTCGCGCCACTTACGCCCCTTACGCCCCTTGCGCCACAACATGGGTTAGGGCTCCCTCACACTTTTCACATCCTCAAACCCTATTGGGCACTCTCCTCCCTCAAACGCTTCCGACAATTTCAAACTCGACATTTCAAACGTCAACTATCGTGAAATCATCTTCCACACTACAATTGAACATGAGTCTCCGTCTCGCTACACGTTCTTTGGGTAAGTTTGGAGAGGGGCACGCCGGTGCCGGCTGTGCCTCCGGCGGCTGGGCTCTGCCCAGACCCGTTGCTCCGCTTCGCGGAGTGCTGGGAGTCGTTGCTAACGGTGGGTTCAGCTATGCGCCCTTTGGTGGCAGCTCGCCCGTTGGTGGCTCGACCAATTCTGGACGTTGTGTTCCGTGGATACGCGTCGCAGCCCGTGGACCCCAAGACGAGGGCCCAGGCGATCATTGATGCCCTTCCTGGCAGCAGTCTGATCTCCAAGAGTGGCATTCTGGCCACGTCGTCTGCCGCCGCCATCTACGCGGTGTCCAACAGTTTATACGTTGTCAATGCGGAAACCTGTATGCTGGTTGTTTTCGGAGTGTTCTTGTTCGTCATGTCCAAGACGGCTGCTCCGGCCTACAAGGACTGGGCCGAGGGCCACATTTCCACTATTCGTGGCGTGCTTGACAAGGCTCGTGAGGGCCATGTGGTGGCCGTCAAGGAGCGAATCGAGTCTGTCAACCAGCTCAAGGACGTGGTGGCCACGACCAAGGACCTGTTTGCGCTTTCCAAGGACACAGTACAGCTCGAGGCCAAGGCGTTTGAGACCAAGCAGAAGGTTGATTTTGCTCACGAGGCCAAGTCTGTTTTAGACTCGTGGGTCCGATACGAGGGCCAGGTGCGCCAGCGCGAGCAGCGCGAGCTTGCCGAGTCGGTCATCAGCAAGATCGAGAAGGAGGTCGGCACCAAGAAGTTCCAGCAGTCGGTTCTCAACCAGGCGGTTGCTGACATTGAGCAGCTTTTCGCCAAAAAATGAATGGCTCGGCAACCATAATATGCATGGATGTATGACTATATATTACTCAAACAACTATCCTTCCAACGCTCTCTCTCTCTCTCCGCATCGCGGAGAGCAACGGGTCTGGGCAGCGCCCAGCCGCCGGAGGCAGAGCCCCAGAGGCAGAGCCCCAGAGCATCACAAAAGCAGTTTACCCGTCGGCTCGGCCACAACAAAGCCCGAGTCGTACTTGTAGATGGAGGTGCCGGCGAGAATGGTCTCGACAACGCGTCCAACGACCTGCTTGCCGTTGTAGGGAGTGAGTTTGTTTTTGAACTGGAGAAGAGTCTGGTCGAGAGTCCATTTAGCGGTGGGGTCGAAAATACAGAAGTCGGCGTCTTTGCCAGGCTCGATAGAGCCCTTGAGATGGTCGAGATGCACCTGCTTGGCGGTGTTGAGCGAGGTCCAGCGCGAGATGTCGGGCAGCGAGATGTTCAGGTCTGCTCGCTTGTTCTGGACCTGGGTCCACAGAATAACCAGACCCAGCCCGACACTGGCTATGCCGCCCCAGGCGGCCATGAAGTCGCCCGATTCGAGCCGTTTCAGGTTCGGGGTACAGGGAGAATGATCAGATACAATGGTGGTGACGATGTTGTCTTTTAGGGCGCCCCATAAGTGGTCTTGAGTGGCTGAATCTCGGATAGGAGGACAGCATTTGTACTGAGTGGCCTTGTTCGGCACATGCTCGGAATCAAGGGAAAGATAATGGAAACAGGTTTCGGCAGATAATCGGATGCCCTTTTTCTGCGCCTCCTCAACAAGAGGGATCCCTTGTGAAGAAGCGAGATGGACAATGTGCAGATCCAGGTTGGGCGCTACTGAAGACGCCTCAATGACTGCTTTAATGGCGGTGGTTTCAAACGAATCCGGGCGCGAGGCCAGAAAAGTATCGTAGCTCGTTGGATCTGGCTCCGACTCGTGGTGCTCGCCGCCGTCCGGGTCCATTTCGGCATGGAACATGAGAATCGTCTTGTGACCATCGAGCGTTTTCATGGCTTTTTTCACATCGTCCACATCAACGGCAGGGAACTCATCGACCCCAGACTCCATAAGAAAGCACTTGAATCCTCGAACTCCCGCCTTGACCAGGGGGATCAAATGGTCCTCGTTGCCAGGAATCACTCCTCCCCAGAACCCTACATCCACCCAAGTCTGGCCCTTGGACGCTTTGATCTTGGTTTCAAGGTTCTCCACTGTAGTAGTAGGCGGAATGGCGTTCAATGGCATATCAATGACCGTGGTGACTCCACCAGCAGCCGCAGCCTTGGTTCCGGTGTCGAATCCCTCCCAATCAGTTCTACCAGGCTCGTTCAAATGGACATGAGTATCCACCAATCCAGGAAGAATGACCAGATCACCATAGTCTGTGGTATTAACGTTAGACGCGGCAGTATAGCTGGGATCCTCGACCGACAGGATTTTGCCGTCGTCGGAAACGACAATCTTAGCAGCCTTCAGCTCGCTGCCAATCAGCACTTTGTTAGAAGATAGAATTCGAGGCATTGCATCTAAAGAACGACACAGAAAGACGCAAACAACAGCCAGAAGTCCAAGACAATGAACTGCAACAATGAACCCTTATCAATGGCCATCTTCGTGATAGGCTGCCGATATCGGCGTTTTTCCGCGGGCATCACGAACGGTGGGCGGTGTGTAGTCACGTGGGACGGGGGCTCTGCCTCCGGCGGCTGGGCGCTGCCCAGACCCGTTGCTCCGCTTCGCGGAGGGCTGGGACCCGTGGCAGGCGGCAAGAGGTCACTGGGAGGGGCAGCTAGCAGAGGGTGTGTGCTTGGTATAGTTGTGAAGTTTGAGCTGTGCTGGAGATGCAATAAAGCTTAAATCAGAACATGTGTGGCTCATGTGTCTCTCATATAAGCGCGTACTCGATGTTATGATGACTGTAAGATTAGCGTCGGAATACTATCCTAGACGGTCTATCGCTTCACATTTTAGTTGGAGCTGCCAATGGCGCGGAAACAGGATACTAGAGGCACGTTTGGGAATATCTGTTGTGCTAGCAGTGAGCTGGCTCGCTGACAAGCAGTGTTTACCACAGCAGATCTCGACCCGAGTGACGGAGCCCACTTGTTCGTTAATACATTTCTGTGACTATTCAGTTACTGCGGGTGATTCCCCGTATGCCCACAATGCCCCATACAATTCCCAGGATAGAGCAACCCCCACTGGGACCTCACTCGCTCAACGCACGATCCCAGCACTCCGCGAAGCGGAGCTACGGGTCTGGGCAGCGCCCAGCCGCCGGAGGCATAGCCCCCCTGAGAGACAGTCAGTAAAAATGCAGTTACCTCTGAGTTTGGAGGTCACTCGTTCTTTAGTACACATTTCTGTGACTATTCAGTTACTGCGGGCAATCCCCCGTATGCTCACAATGCCCCCATACGATCTCCAGGATAGAGCCATAGCGCAACCCCCACTAGGACCTCACATGCTCCCCGCACACGATCCCAGCACTCCGCGAAGCGGAGCTACGGGTCTGGGCAGCGCCCAGCCGCCGGAGGCAGAGCCCCCTCGAGGAGACAGTCGAGCATGCAGTTACCCCTGAGTTTTCTTGTTTGAGAAGGGGACCTAAGCTCCGGAGATGGCTGATTACCCGGCTCGAGATCGGGCGGGCGGGGAACCCTAACCCAGAAACACAGACGTATATATAGGGGTGGGAGCGCACAAAAATCTTTTCGCCCTTTAATGATATCCTTCCACGTTTTATACGTATATGATGAATAGTTTGCGTAGTATCAGTAGACACCCCTGGATGTAAATCTGGAGAGCTCTTGACCGGGCTGGGTGGGATATGACGATAGCGTTCGACGTGCATCATTACCTTGTTAACCAACGAACGCGAGAGTAACTTCTGATTTGTATTTGTGGAAGCGTGTACAGTGTGTATAGCAGTGTGAGTAGGATTTAAATAGGTTTAAATAAGATTTATTATCTATGTTGACTTTGAAAGCTTGTCTTCGACATCGCGTTCAGCTAGCATGATGGCAGCTCGGTACATTTGTACAACATTGATAATCTGTTTGCCCAGCCAGAGCGGAAAGGTAATGGCACAGATGATTGTTGGATACGAGAGAGGAATGCCATGCAGATAGCCGAGATGAGGAGGGCTTTTAAGAGGGAAGCTGGACAGATAGAGACCCACAAAAAACAGCTCGTTGAATGCACAAAACAGAAACAGCACCTTGTTGTTGGTGTAATAGAGCTGGAGAATGCGACTCTGATTGCCAACCTTCTTATGACTGGCCGAACCGGTCGTCAACATGGCGTACATGTGCATATAATGAGAAGCGAGATCCAGACTGACGAGCAGTTGGAACAGAACCGCGTATTTCGGATAGGCCACACATAGATAACAGATTAGAGACGACGTGGTACAGCGGTCTGTGACCATGTCAAGAATGGCACCAAATTGTGATGTTTGGTTGTATCTTCTTGCTGCTGCTCCGTCTAGAGCATCGAGAATACATGATAGACAGTACAAGACAGTACAATATTTTGGATGCCATTGCATAAACACCAGAGAAGCTAGAGCAAACAGTACTCGAGAGTATCCAATTAGATTTGGAATGTATAGAAAGATGGTTCTAGTGGTGATTTTGCGAGTCACAGATACGGGGGTTACGGTCACGGTCACGGGAGACAAGGGGGTCTTCGAGTTGGAGTTGAGGCTACCTCCGGCGGCGGACTTGGATCTGGTTTGAACCATTATGTGAGAATGAGCACTGAGTTAGACCGCAATTGACAGCAAGCTGGACGATGGTATCCGCTACCTCCGTAAGATGGCAACTGATGATAGATGCAATATACCAACCGTGTAGTTTTCACGACAACGCCGATGACGATACCACCGATACAGCACTCGCTTGTCGTCCAAACTTGCGCTGACCACGAGAATTGACCACAATGAAATGGCACGACAGCTGTTTCACGAGAGATAAATAAATGGCTGGCGTTGGACAATAGCGCCGTATAAGTAAGCGTAGTGATAGGAGAGGAAGAAGAAGAACAGGGGAAGTCAATAAAGGGTGGTTATAGGAGGGCAGAGGGGGAGGGGGCAGGAGATCAGAATAGCGAATCGAGTATCAGAGTAGTAATAGAGTGAGAACGGGAGAGAGAGCGCGAGCGAGCGAGGGAACAGGCGCGTCAGAATATTCACGAGAACATCAAAATTCAGCAGGCATGGCATCCTGGACACAGCCGATATCGTCAGTTTTCTTGATATGCAGGTCGGATCTGACTTGCATATCGACTGAAAAAAATCCGCCGATCCGAAGAAGTTTTGATTCATTGAATTCATCCACTCGCTCATCACACACCATGTCGTTAAATCTTCTCATATCGTCGTTTCCTCCGGGAATTGACGAACCGCTGGTCATCCAACAGTGTGGCCTGTCGATTCTCGAAATTCTCGCCTCTCAATCTCCTGCCATGTTCTTAGACGCCGACGAGGTTGCGATTCATAAATTCAATGTCAAGGTATCTGCGTTTTTGAAAAGCAAGTCTCCAATTTGTCGATGGTTTGGATGCTATGTGGCGAAAATAGCTGTGGACGCATCTCCGGTGATTCTGAAATCCCATGGTTCTACATGGGCCAATATACTTGTCCATATTCTCGAACTACCTGAACCAATGGTGACATGTCAGATTGTCATTCAGACATTGTCGTGTATTTTCTCCAACACGGCGGGTAAGCCTGAGCTGACGCGAGAAATAACTACTCCTCGACTTCCAAGCTATCTGAAACTGCTGATGAGCAAGTTGAAGGAAATCTCCAAAGGCTCATCCTCTGAATCTGCCACTCTATTGTGTCCCATACTTCAATCTGCCATCCAGATCTTACGCCAACAGTCGACTTCTTTCCGACCATTTTCCTCTAGCTTGCATTCTTGTCTCGTTGAACTGCTGGCTCAGTCTATCAACTCTCCTGGTCCCTTTCTATCCGACGAGACTCTTCAGGATATTTGTACGGCCTACGTCTGTCTTCATATGTCTGCTACCAAAGGCACCGAGGCCGAAGAATGGAGAAGTGCATGTTTATCAGTTATAAATGAGCTTCACCTGACTGCTGACCAGTTGGCGACGAGCTATGTCCGTGAAGAAGCAACTACTACTAATGAGATACCTCGTGGTCCCTTACTAGGGCTACCACTAACTCCTGCCATATCTTCCCAGGCCACTCATTCCCCTCTTCTCTTCTCACGAAGATTTCATGTTCTATTGGTTCTACTCCAATCGTTTCTCACCACCCCTACTAGAATACCTGTCAAATTACCTCTAGGAGCGGTAGAGGATCTGACAGATCGTCTATATTCTATTTCAAGATACACGACCAAACAACCTTCTTGTGATAACATCCAGTATCCGGTCTTCTTATCTGTTATGGATAACGTCCACATTCTGTTAACATCACTGCATATATCACTTTTGCCCATTGTTGGCAACAGCATTTTGGAGCATTTTGATATGCTAATACATCATATTTGCACTCTGTCCGATGGAGCCAGCAGTCAGACTACTCAACTTGTTCTGTTGAAGTTTGCTTCTCAGTTGTTTGGTCAAGTTTCCGCAGTTCCTAAATCATATGTCCAGAATGTTTCCAGACTTGTCCACCCCATAGCTACCAGTCTTGTTAGCGACACGAACCCCAAGGCCACCATGCTGAAGTATCAGCAGCTGTCCGACTTTATATCTAACCCCAAAGCATTTTCCACCCCAATTCCTTTGTCCACCGCTAATGTGGTGAGCGAGTTCTTCGTGTCAGTTCTTTCCACGGTACCTGATCTGCCTCTAAACGCTCGAACAGAGATTGATCGATACTTTATTCTTTCAAACAACAGCCGGGGACTGAATGCCAGCTCCTTGTATCCTGGCAATCTCACCAGATACAGTATAGCGCCTATGGCTGTAAGAGTGGACCGTGGAGTAGGATTAGCATCTTCACTGTTGCACCCACGACTGCCTCCGCTTGCAGTTTCCACTCAGAATTTGACCAAGTCTGCCACGCTAGGTCCTTCAAAAGCGAGTGAAACTGACGACAATGAGCAAGAGAACGACAACCTAGTTCACGAACATCACCATGAGCACGAGCAGGAGAGATCTATGGACATTGACGAGCCCCGGGCAGAGCGCCCCGCTTCTGCCCTTCCTATTCGCAAGGAGCTGCCGACTCCCATTATATCCGACCGTGGTGTGCCGGCGGAAACGGCAGCTTCTACCCCCGGACCTGGCGTGGTGGATCTCGTCGGCGATGCCGCAGAGGTCAAGTCCACATCGACCGACTCCCGCGCGAGCCACATACCCGAGTCGGCCCTGGTAGACGATATCCTGCCCCTCCCACTTCCCTCCGAGACGCAGACTCCGCGATACGAGCTGGAGTCAGACTCGGACGACGATATCGAGATTCCCATTGTAATCGACATCGACAGCGACAGCGACGAGGACATGTAGCGGTGTCCACGCCTCCGGCGGCTGGGCGCTGCCCAGACCCGTAGCTCGCTTCGCTCGGGCCTGGAGCTGGCACCACTTACCACAGATAGCATGCAGCACAGTTCATTAATAAATACGGATGCATTCGAGCGAAGCTCGAACAAACGGGTCTGG
>JAJMIG010000155.1:0-27875 GCA_030583365.1 Sugiyamaella japonica | reverse complement strand
CTGGCTCTGCCTCCGGCGGCTGGGCGCTGCCCAGACCCGTTGCTCCGCTTCGCGGAGGCCCCGGACGACGAGCCTCCGCGAAGCGGAGCAACGGGTCTGGGCAGCGCCCAGCCGCCGGAGGCAGAGCCAGGGAGGCCAAAGGTTCACGGCACCGAGCGAAGCGAGCAACGGGTCTGGGCAGCGCCCAGCCGCCGGAGGCCGAGCGGGGGGAACAGGGTCCATAAGGTATGGAAGAAGACATAACAATCGTATTGACTATTATGCTACAGAGATGCGAAATTCATTATACGGAGGCGGTGCCGATTAGAAAATAATGATATAAAGAAGGATGGATTTATCCCATAGAAAGAAAGCATTATCAAGCGAGTATTGAAACAGGGCAGGCAACCAAAAAAGAGAACATGTCGGAGATTCGAGATATATTTTTTCCCCGGCCACGACACAGCGGATGGAGACGGGTTTGGCGATTTCGGCGATCGCACGAGATCAGTCAGACAGCAGAGGCGGATGACGAGGTGGAATTGGGGTGGTTCATTTTCCGTGTACGGGCAACGTTCCGTTTGTGGTCGCGCTGGTCATGCCGTTCGAGCTAGAGTACGGGTTGGCCATGGCGTAGGGGCTGGAAGCGGAGGTGGAGGCGGTGGTGCCGTTTGTGTATGGGTTGGAGGAGCCACCACTGCCGGTGGACGAGGAGCTGTTTTGCGACGAGTATCCGCTGGTCACGGGCATGGGAGGCGGCGGGTGTTGGTTGGAAAATGCATAATTTGATACCGCTTGAGACGTGATGGAGTTTGATCTCGACTTGAGACCGCCTCCTACGGGTGGCTGGCCGGTGCGGAAAATAGCAGACGACAGGCGGCGGACCGGAGCTGCGGTGGACGGCGGAGGCTTGTTGGCCACGAATCCGTACCGGTCAGCAGAGTCAGACACGACGTCGTTTAAATCAAATTGCTGGGAAAACGGTTGTGCACCACCATTGGTTGTTGTGCCGAGAGAAGACAAGGCTGGAGACGACATTCGGTGGTAGCCGGTCGAGGAAGCGATTCTGTTGAGACTGAGATCCGAGCTGTGAGTGCCTCCTACCGACCGACGGGTGCGACGAGCGGTCATATTCATCATGTCGATTTCTTTTTTGTTATTATTATTATTGATGTTGGGATTGGGTGTTGTTGGAGGGGGGTTGTAATTAATAATTGGTTCGGTGTAGCGTTTGGGCGACGTTCGTACGGGCGGTCTGGACAGAGCAGGAGGTGGTGGTGCACCTAAATACTGGCCATTCTGTTGACGAGATGGCGGTCTACTAGGTTGTTGTTGTTGTTGTTGTTGTTGTTGTTGTTGTTGTTGTTGTTGTTGTTGCTGATACGACATGGATCCTCTTCTACTGGCTTGGGGCGGTACAGGGGGCGGTGGTGGAGACAACTGTTGATGATAGCTTTCCTGGCTGTAGACCATCTGTTCTCGAGTCAACAGAGCCTGTTCACGCCTTGCTAGGGCCTCTTCACGAGCTCGCAAAGCTGTCAATGAAGGAGCAACAGCAGAGGCAGACATTGGCGTGGACAACAAACTATTGCTACTACCGGTATTACTACTAGCAGGGGAAGAAGTGACGGAGATAGTACGAGGTGGAATGAGCGTCGCCGTACCATTGATATTATTATTAATATCTCGTCGTTCAAACAAGGTGGCGGTTCGAGCGTCGTCGTCATCGTTGAGCCTGGCCAATTGATTCATAAATGCAAAAATGCACTCCAAATAGGGAGTGGAGCTAGATAAGCCCAGCTCATCACAGAGTAGAATAGGATGTAGTAAGATGACGTCGAACGGGACGGTAAAGTGATAAAAGTAATCGTAATACATGTGAATGGCGGTGGAATGAGGAAACAAAGGCGACGAGGCCGAGCTCAGGACCTTTGACGGCACCGACTGGATCAATTGCGGGTGGATGAAATCGTCGAGCGATCCGAGATCCACGCCGCCTCCCTGTTGTCTGGCTAGTACCAGCAGCTCATTAATTATTCCTTCGTAAATGGGTCTGGCCACAACGCTGGAAATGAGCTTGGAAGCATCGTTAATATCGAGCATAATAGACAACGGTTCAAAGGCAATCAGAGGAATAGCACGCTGCCATTGCAGTCGTAAAAACTCATCTGGAGTCGACACTGTCGAGGCGTCGAGTCCCGATGTTTGTAGAAATAACACCAAATCTCGAATGACAACGCTATCAGCAGCACCACCGGCGGTCGGCTCGAAATAAACTCTGTTGGATCCGTTGGAGGCGCAAGAACAATGAACATATTTACATGCGCTTTCAGGTGGACTTTTGTACACATTGGCGTCGCTCAAGACACAAGACACTTTGTTTCTAGGGAATTTCTGGCGCACAAAATCCTGGATAGGCGGACAGCGCGAAGTATCGAGGAGAATGACGGTGTGGCCTGGAATGATGAGTTTTTGAAGGGGTTTCTGGATTTTACTGAGCTGGCGAAGCGATGACAACGACAATAGCACGACATCGAATGTAGAAGCAGCACCAGATCCATTGACGAGCGAAACGCTTGTGGACGACGGCGACACGTCGTTATCATTGTCGTTGACATGATCCAGTGTGCTATCAAAGACCTGATCAGGGATAAACGAGCCCGACGAGCCAAACGTGTCTGAAGAAATCACAATGGCGGTCTTTTTATTCTTGACGTTGGGCCATGCCACCGACACCGAGCACGACTGTGAAGCGGCCAATCTCCAGGATAGAAACACTGACGACGGGCTTGAGCCGACTATTGCAGTTAGTAAATCCCTGCAAACAACATCCCAACCAACCAATTCAAACAATCCCCCCCCTATCTTCTTCTATTCTCTATTCCACATCACCAACCCCCTACTCGTAATCTTACCCCCCTCCCCTATCCACTCCCTATCTACTTACTCGATAAAACTCGCAATCTCGACATGATACTAGAACCAGGTAGCAATTAATTCCGACAATATTGAACCGACGACCAAGAATCCGTCAAACAAAAAGTGCCACTCCGACAACCAACCAGAACCAGCTATTTTTCACACACCCACAAAGAAAGAAAAGAAAACCAAATCAAAACCCACAATAAAAAAAAATATCTATCCGCCAAACTCACACAAATAATAAATCTAATTTAAACCTTCGCGTATCTGCTTCTGCTGCTGTTCCTTGATAAGTTTTTTTTTTTCTTTTGCGGCCTGGGTATATAGACACCGGTGAGCTGGAGGTGCTCGAACTGCCGGCCCGGCTGGGAAGTTGGTTGCAAAAGCCGTACTACAGGTTGGTGGTGGCTGGTGGCCAGTGGCTAGTGGCCAGTGGCTAGTGGCAGAGCACGCCGGGAGCAGTAGCGGCAGAACAATCTTTAGGCAGATGAGCTGTACAAGTATGATGTATGACTGCAGTTGACAGGGCCAGTAGAGGGAGTGTCAGGGGTGTATCAGGGTAGCAGTACAGTAGCAGTACAGCAGCGGTACAGTGGTGGTTGAGGCAGCGGTAGCGGGAGCACTTGTGGGCATCGCAGGCACAGCAGCAACGGGCACAGCAGAAAGCTTGGGCCGCTGGAGTAACAAGAACAACGAAACTTCACATCCGGCCGGGCTGAGCAGCCAGGCTGCCGGCACGCATGCCAAACAGGCAAGAAGGGCACATCCGCTCGACTTGGCTTGGGCACAGCACGCCCATGCGCAGAGATCCTCACACGACCTCTCGAGCTCGCAGGTGCCTATCGGGTCATTCGGAAGCGCTTAAGAGACACCCCCAGCACACACACTGCCCGCTCGGCCTCCGGCGGCTGGGCGCTGCCCAGACCCGTTGCTCCGCTTCGCGGAGGGCGTGGAGCGAGGGGCCCGTGTGGGCTGGGGTATCGGGTTACGATGGCAGGGTCTCAACAGGGTCGCGACAGGGATTACAACCCTGTCAAGGCTGGCCTTAGCTGGCGGCTACTGCTTTCATCCCGGCAGTACAACAGGGAGCAGGCGCTCACTTGGACAGACAATGTTCGTGCAAGCGTCCATGACAAGCGGCCGGCAGCAGCAAGGGCCCACTCGTAGGCAGAAAGGAGAGCATGACAGCAGGGCCCTACGAGCACACCCGCGCGACGGGCTCTGCCTCCGGCGGCTGGGCGCTGCCCAGACCCGTTGCTCGCTTCGCTCGACAGCAGGCTGAGCGGGTTCAATTGTCGGATTGGCCTTTTCCTGGGACCGCTCTAGAACCTGCTCTTCTGCTGGTCTCAGCAGCGTAGAATGTATCTGACAGCCAATCTGACAGGATATCTGACAGGGTGCCAAAAGCACGCCCAGTCATTGCTGCTGAAAAAAATAGTGGTAGCAGGGCAATCAATCACAGCGACTCTAATCAATTATCTATTTATAATCCATTGGTTCTGTCTGTGCTGTGATTATATGTCATCTGTATAAGAAGTGTGTATAAAGTAGGCACAGCAGTCAGGGAGAGCAAAGTCCAGGCCAGCATGAGATGGGGGTACAGCGGCTTGTGAACAGGCATTTCGCGAACAACCTGAACGCTGCTACGACTCGTCTCCATGTTCTCCCCTGAGTCCTCATTGCCCATAGCCCATAGCCCAGCACCGGCCAAGCACCGGCCCAGCACCAGCCCACGGTCCACGCCCGAGCGAAGCGAGCCACGGGTCTGGGCAGCGCCCAGCCGCCGGAGGCGCCCCCTCCGCGCCCCACAGACCCCCCGGAGCTGGAGAGGTGCTCATGCCTTCCTGGGCAGAGACCTCCCAACAGCAAGTCTTGGAAATACGCAAGACAGTCTCAGCTGTACGCAGCCGCGGGGCGGGAGCCAACAAGGCGAGAGTGAGGTTGAGACTCAGGAGCCGAAAATTTCACTTGACCTTCGTCCTTCATCATCAGATCAAAGCCAGCAATTGGTATACACTACAGCAGTAGTTCAGACTCCAGCACGTACAACACTCAATCGCCACATAGTAAGTAGGAGGAGAGCTGGAGCGAAGCAGGCGGTGGTGGGCGATATCCTCGAGACGGGTGATTGAAGACGAGCAGTCGACACTGCTGGTCCCCTGACAGTTGACGCCAGGCCTGATCCCGGCGGCCGTCGCGCCCTCCGCGAAGCGGAGCAACGGGTCTGGGCAGCGCCCAGCCGCCGGAGGCGCCCCTGCGAGCCCAGCACTACAGAGCCAGCCTAACGAGAGCGTGTAAGCAGCTTCATCATGGATGCCGACAAACTAGCCCGTCTCCAGAAATCAGTGCGGATCGGAGGCAAGGGCACGCCCCGTCGTAAGGTCAAGCGGACCTCCAAGTCGGAGGGCGGCGACGACAAGAAGCTGCAGGCCGCGCTCCAGAAGGTGCAAGTACAGCCCATCACGGGCATTGAGCAGGTCAACATGTTCAGAGACGATGGCACGGTGCTGCACTTCCCCCGCGCGTCGGTGCAGGCGTCGGTGCCCTCGAACACATTTGCCATCACCGGCAACCCCGTGGAAAAGAGCATGAGCGAGATGCTTCCCGAGGTGCTGTCGTCCATGGGCCCCGAGTCCCTGGAGCAGCTGCGCCAGCTCACCGAGCAGCTCAAGGCCTCGGGCGCCGCTGGCCCCGACGGGATCAAGGAGGCCGAGGACGACGACATCCCCGAGCTCGTCGACGGCGAGAACTTTGAAGACCGCGTCGACTAGACAACCCCCCTTCCCCTCCCTATTCGGATCCATCCCTCGCAAAAAAGTAGCCTTCCCTCTCCCCTCCCTCCCGACCACGAAGATTCATGACCCGACTCCGAGATCTGTATATATATCTTTGTAGCAAGAGAAGCTCTTCACTTGTGTACTGCCGCCGGCCCATGGGCGCACGGGGCGGTCTCGCCTCCGGCGGCTGGGCGCTGCCCAGACCCGTTGGGCTCGCTCCGCGAGCTGCTGGGACCGAATGGCAGGTGCTGGCTCTCTACCGCTGGGCTCGCTGGGGCGCCTCCGGCGGCTGGGCGCTGCCCAGACCCGTTGCTCCGCTTCGCGGAGGGTACATGGGGTAGTTCCGTAGATCCAGGGGGAAGTGCATGGGCTTTACCCCTGGATCGGCCTGTAGGCCTGAGCACCTTTGCGGCCATCTCCTTCACTCCTGCTAATGACATCCTGGCGTCTGTAGTACATGCGAACCCACACCAAGCCCGACAGGGCCAGCATGTGCCACCAGACCTGTCGCCTCCGGCGGCTGGGCGCTGCCCAGACCCGTTGGGCTCGCTCCGCGAGCTGCTTGGATCTCTGCTGGTCAGAGGAGGTGCCCTCAGAGGCACTGCACTTTGTGCATCCCTGCCATTCTCGAGAACGAGAAGCAGCTGCCCCGACTGTTTACTCGCTCTACGAGCTGCTTTCATCCCGAGCAGACTGACTGCCCTGTCGCCCTCGAGCGCCAGCTCGAGCAACGGGTCTGGGCAGCGCCCAGCCGCCGGAGGCGACAGAGCTCCGCAGTGGCCGCCAGCCCTCGAGCGCCAGCTCGAGCAAACGGGTCTGGGCAGCGCCCAGCCGCCGGAGGCGACAGAGCGTAGACGCGCCCTGGGACGGCCAGCGCCATGTGCGGAGCGACAGGCGGGCGACAGGGGGGAAATGCTTGGCTCGCATATTTTATGGGGGATGGGCAGAGCGGAGGCGCCGGGACGGAGAGAGGCAGGCGGGGTTGGGAGTAGCGGTGGTGGTGGTGGTGGTGAGGAGTGTCGGTGATTGGGGCATGCGGGAGGCGGGAGGTGGGAGGCGGCTGGGAGCCGAACATGCTCTGAGAGCGATGAAGCAAGGGTACATGCTGTATGTGGCCCGAGATGACGACACGGACAGCAATCGCAGGCTCGAGGGTCGGCCCATGTGTGCTATGATATGATATGACAGGGTGTGAGGCAATTACAAGGTTTGTTTGGCCCGTGGAGCGAGCGGGGGTTCGACCGAGTGAACCGGATCTGGCTATAAATAGGCGAGCGTCGGGCGCCGTTTCTGATTGCAGATAGTAAATACATATATATATAACCATTATTAGGGTGGTGAAGAGTGCATTCAGTTTTAATTCAATTAGTTGCACACTTGTACAATGTCGATTGCCAACGACGTCAACGCCGAGACACTGCTGGCTAGACTCCAGCGCACTACGCCCGAGTCTGCTGTGGGGTTCCGGGCAGGCCACCAGAACACGCAGGATGCGTCGCACGAGCTGGCCAGATATATCCACGAGCCCATTCCCAAGTTCCGTCTGCAAGAAGAGGGCATTGACAAGTCGTCGGTGGCGGAATTCATCCGGGCCGAGCTGGACCTGGACGGCATTCCATCGCTCAATCTGGCGTCGTTTGTCAACACGTATGTGGATGATGTGGCCCTCAAGCTCATTTCGCAGAACATCAGCAAGAACCTGGCTGACGGCGACGAGTACCCGGCTCTACAGACGATCCACCAGAGATGTGTGGCGATTCTTTCTGATCTGTGGAACGTGCCCAAGGGCAAATTGGGAGTCGGCACCGCCACTACCGGGTCTTCAGAAGCCATTCATCTCGGCGGTCTGGCCATGAAACGACGCTGGGAGGCCGCTCAGAAGGCAAAGGGACGAGACATTACTGGCGTGACGCCCAACATCATTATGGGCTCCAATGCCCAGGTGGCTCTGGAGAAGTTTGCTCGCTATTTCGATGTCACGGCCAGGCTTTTGCCGGTGGACGCCGACAACTCGTACGGATTCAATCCCAAGGATCTGAAGGACAATGTCGATGAAAACACCATTGGAGTGTTTGTCATTGCCGGCTCGACATATACGGGCCACTACCAAGATGTGGTGGCCGTTTCCGATGCTCTGGACGAAATCGAAAAGGAAACAGGCATCTCGGTCGATATTCATGTGGACGGTGCCAGTGGCGGACTGGTGGCTCCATTTGTGACGCCCAGTCTGAAGTTCGATTTCCGGGTCGACAGAGTCAAGTCCATCAATACTAGTGGACACAAATTCGGCCTGGTCACTGCTGGTTTGGGGTGGATTCTGTGGCGCGAGCGCAAGTATCTTCCTGAGGAACTGCTCTTTACGCTCCACTACTTGGGAGGCAGCGAAGAGACATATACTTTGAATTTCTCCCGCCCAGGATTCCCAGTGATTCATCAGTATTACAACTTTGTCACTCTTGGCAAAGAAGGCTATAGGAATTTACATGGAGCGTCGTTGGCCAATGCGAGATTGTTTGCTACTTTTCTCGAGGCGTCGGGTTATTTTGAAGTGTTGAGTGATATTCACCGACCAAAAGGAGTTCGCAGTTTTGACGGCAAGATCCCCGATATTAGCAACCAGGACCACGAATTTTACAATGCAGGATTGCCTGTTGTGGCATTCCGGTTTTCCAAGGCGTTTAGAGAAGAGTTCCCCATGATTCCTCAACAGGCTATTTCCACCCTTTTGCGAGTGCGTGGCTACATCATTCCCAACTACCCCATGCCTCCTAACATTGAAGATGTTGAAGTTCTTCGAGTGGTTGTACGGGCTTCTTTGACTGTCGACATTCTCGACATGCTCATGGAGCACATTGTCGATGTAGTCAAGCGTCTCATCAACTCGGTTAAAGGCCACGCTTACCAGGGCACTGAATCGGAGAAATTATACAAGACGCTTCTTGCTTTGACAACGTCGAATGCGCTTGACTCGGAGCACCCCGAGTTTTGGGAAATCGAGGACGACTCGGGAACTCGAAACGCCCATTCTCACGGCACAAAGTGTTAACAGACTTGAACGCATCTTTGTTTCATAATTATATATCACAAGAGAAAATGTTATACTTTTTAGATAGCCGGTTTCCGGTGGTCAGCCAAGTTTGCCGGCACCCGCTGTCTCAGTCTGATTGAGACCGACGGCGCCATCTCCGAGCTTGGCGCCGTCTCGCCGGAACAAGCATTATTTAACCGAGCAGTTCCGGAGTCTCTACCTGGTGGGTACAGACATGTGGCTTGGCAGCAGGATATTATATTTCCGGCAGGTACCACCCTTGGTTGACGTTTAACTTTGAGTATAAAATAGCCAGGGCTAGTGGCATAATCGAAACTGTCAACCGTGAACTGTGTGAACCTTTGACAAGCTGCTGGTTAAGCGCCCATTGCTTTTTGTTGGACATGCAGCTGTATGCAGCTTATTTAAGGTTTCATTTTGAGAGACAGATGCGCAGAACCCGGCGCAGAACGAAATTCGACATGACTATTTCGCTGGATACAAGTTCCCGTAGGTTAATTTTTGTCAATTGTCCTCGCGTACGCACTCAGTGTTCTTAATTGGTGATTGGTACCCTGGCGGGTGGGATATCTACTATACTCGTCAGATCTGAATGTCTGGTTCACCATGTGGTTGCCGATATTTTCCATTTCAACTGCCATGTAGTCTAGACTCATGCGCTCTCCGCTCAATGGTCCTCATTCCACGTGTGATGCCTCGTGCGTGTGCCTTTGCCAACCAGCACTACCACTACTAGGGGTAACGCTCGCTACCACTACATCAGTTTACTTGTCTACACAGATAACAACCTAATCTTTACCCCATAAATGCATCAAGTTGAAACAATCTAGAGACTTGGAACCACGCCACGAAAGCAGTAAAATTAAACTATAACTAGACCTTGCCTTGTCGTTATGAACGACTCCCGCGTATCAGTTACCCATATTATACAAACCTAGACACCTACAGTGAGAATGTATCATCAGTGTGGGTTCTGTAAGCTTTAAGGTTGGCAGGACCGAGATGCTAGAAGCCGAGAACAGGCAAAAAAGAAACTGGTCAAATGGAATTCGCAACTGGGTGTCTGTTGTGTTGTCCACTGATCAAAAGGAGACCTTAGATAGATGAAACGGGCCGAAATGGCGTGCGTGCGTGCACTTGAATCGCTATGCCCAAAGTGGCAGCTGCTTTTGTTTGTTTTGCATGATCGTTTTGACAGCCAGCGCGCTCTAGGCTCTCTAGCAACAACCTTGTAAAACGTTACCTACTGGATCATGGAAGATGAAACGCAGAAAGCCAAAAAGCTCAAAGTTGCTTGTTCTTGCATATATATATACCTTTGTTGTGCTGGTTCTGTTACTACTACCTTTTGGTTAGACTGGGATCTTTATCCGGGGTTTCTTTTTTGTGTTTTGCCATCTCCATTCATCTGCCATTCATTTCTTTCCCCTGAGCTGTGAGATCTTTTGTTGGTGTCAATTCAGAGCAATCACCATCACCCTCACCATTCCCTTATGCCTTTGTTCTGCACTCTTTGTCCCATCTGCCTGACTTCAGACCCCCTTACGTACCTCTACGGCCTGTTATGCCGCCCCCCGCCCCGCCCCAAGAGTTGACGTCGCCTTTGGTCTACATCTCCTGACAATTCCCACATCTACAGAGCAAAACAAAAAAAAACAAAAGACGCGTCCTTACCATCATCATTAGCTAACACATGCCAGACATGCAGACTCACTATACCCACAATACAACTCTACGTTCCCGCAGCACCCTGAACGGATGTCTGCCATCAACATAACAATTTTACCATGGACATAGGCATGTCAAAAATAGATCTCACTTTTCTCACTGGTCACAACAAGCCTTATCAAGATCTAAGATGTTGCACCTTGTTGATCTCACGCTTACTTGCTTCCCACTCAAACATACATGTATAATCGAACTTTTAGCAGGTTGGTCCCTTCATACGGGATAAACAATGAACTTTGATGGTAATGGATGGTACCGCATTACAGATGCAGCAGCCGTGTAGTTGAAGGAGGGAAAAAAAAAACAAAATAAAAAAGAAAAATAATAATATTGCTGGCAGTTTGAAAAAGAATTCTCAAAATGATGACATTTGCAACTTATCATGCTGCCTTGGGATAATAAAAACAACAATCGGATAAAGTGCCCTGCTTTCCAGTCATTACGATAGTGTTTTGAATTTGTTTCTGGTACCGAAAAATGGGTTAATTACCTTATCCACGTCAAACGTTTTACGACTGTTTTACAGATAAATGGGTTTTTTTTTTTTTTTTTTTGGCTTAAAAGCGTTGTCTCGATAATGCACACGATGACTCTCTGATTCAAGTCCACTTCAAAGGACTCTCTCTTTTTTTCACCTAAAATATTTCCCCTACTGTACGGGGACGACTAGCAGAAAACATATTGTGCCAGGCAGAAGAAAAGAAACATAATGGCAGGATAGAAAAAAGAGACAAGAAAAAAGAAACGTGTGTGAGCGAGCGTGTGTAAATATCATAGCTGCGAGGGAGTCGTAAGTAAGGAGCGAGCGGGAGAGCATCAGAGCGAGAGCGTGTGTGTGTGAGCGAGAGCGTTTAAAAATAATATATAAAAGTAGACAAAAAAAACAATTGCAAAAACAAAAACAACCGGCCGATGGAACAAAAAGAAAACAAGGGAAAAACTGAATCCAGGCTCTTAGTATACTATTCAAAAACAAACAGAAAGATTACAACCCGGATTTGGTGTCGAGATATTGGTTATATTAGAGACAGACATACACGTTGGACAGTGGTGACTATGATGATGTTGTTTTTATAAACTTTGAAAATATAAAACTGAAGCCCGGCAAAAACGACTGAATCAACAAACGACAAATACAACAGCCAATAGCATTTAAGAGATCATTACAACCACATTCAACCAGCGCAGTTATTACACCAAGGCTCGAAATACAAGTTCACTCGTTTGTAATTGATATTGTTTGGCGGTCGGTGAGAATGGAAACAGTCAATTGAAGTTTAGACTCACTGGAATACTTGTAAGTATAGGTAGGATCACAACGATAGGGTTGTTGCACCGTTTCATTTCCAATGTTGTGTTGTTTGGTGATATATCCAGTAAATACCACGCTATACGCGCTGGGGCAATACCCAGTATTTATTATCCAATAATCAAGGTGATACCACCCAATTAGCTGTTAAGAGTAGCTATTATACAATACCATAGTCATGAACTCATGAACTTCAGGAATGTCATCAAGTCGCGTTGTTCAGCGCGCTCCAAGATCCCAACCACTAGGTTTCTCCCAATCAAATGCTGTCCACTGATATGTCGGCAAGTCTCAGATGCTGCTCATGAGGTTTTCGTCTTGAGAAGCGAAATTAACGCGCATACACCTCATGGTCGCCAATACTTCAAGTACCTGCTTCGGCATTCATTCGGGCTACTGCTAATAATCAAAAGTTCGCCGACACTAGTGCTCGAAGATAACTAGGAGAAGAGGCAACCAAAAGTGCCGCCGACAAAAAGAAAATATTCAAACAGGAGTGATGCGAGAGAACAGAGGGGAAAAAGGACAAGTTATGCCCGAAAGTTGATAGTTGATGAAGAGACAGAGAGAGGGTCTAGTGATATGTGCCAGCAGAGTGTGGCATTGTTTCTACTGCTACTACTACCGGGCTACTAGCACCATAGCCCGTATTCTCACCCGTGCGGCAGGCGGTCTGACCTTCCTGAGCAAGTTGAGGCTACTATTTTTACCAACCACTGAAAAAAAGTCGATATTACCATAGAGAGTCTATCAGCAATGTCCCTGAAGCTCCCTCATCTCGCACGAAGGGTGCATGAATCGGTCCCGCCATTCCAATTCTCATTTCATCTCCTGATACATATATAATACCACTCTAGAAAACCTCGGGAGATTGGCAACCACCTTCCTACACATCAACACAAGAGGGGTAAGCTTAGAGCGGCCCGTGACACCGTTCCGAAGAGACTTTGTTTGCACCTTTCTGTTACTGCACAGGACAAAGGTTAACTCTTACCAAGCATAATACGTTATTCTGTGCATATCTATATGCGGCGTGATTTCCAGACCCGGATTAGTGTGGGACGTGCGGAGTGGCTGCCTGCATAACGCCGTTAGGCTTAGGTGCTTATGCTCGTGGCTAACGCTTGGGGCTTCGTTGCTTCTTATGGATTTCCCATGCGCTATAAAAAGCTGAAGTTTTTTCAAGTCCTTTTTTCCCCCTATGATCGGTTATAATCAACCTGGATAATGTTACCAGCAATGGAACATTGACAGCACTGCAACTGTGTAGGTTGTTGGGATTTCGCTCCTCGTAACCAGGTGTGGCTGAGCTTGATGCTATTCAGTTTCAAGATTATCCGTGCACTTTTTTTATACCCTTGAAAAAAAGCATATGCACGTATGTGATCCAAAGACCAAAAAAAAAAAAAATTCCCACAGTCAATACGGAAAATAAATACCTACTTCAACAACACCGGAACTAGAATGCCGTCGATAACAGAATCTATCTCAGAACTGTGCATATATTTCAAAAGTGACAGTGCTTAAAAAATAATTACTAACAGATATATAGATATTTTTCTATCGTCGAGTCTTTTTTTTTAGCATTTCTCTTTTTCTTACCTGCTCGAATGTCTATTGTATTCCAGTAAACAAAGGAGGATTTAGCAATAGTCATCTTGGTAGGTCATATTCGTTTTCACGAATGGAAAGTTCCGAGAACGAAGAAGATCATCGAAATCGAGAACGAAGGAAAAAACATGATCGCACACCTCCTTCGCCAAAAGATAAGTCGTCAACACAAGCTGAACAGGGTCGAAGAGAAGCACCTGTCGATCCCACTGTACCTCGTAGGACCATCAAGCGATACAAGTCAGAGGCTGATTTATCTTTGAACTTATCATCAACCTATTCATCTGCATCTGCATCTGCATCTACTTTCTATAAACCTTATCTTGGAGGAGAGGGGACCCCAAGATCTGTATCATTATCTCACTCTCATCCAGGTCTAGACGCTCCAGGATCTGTATCATTATCTCATCCAGGGCTAGACGCTCCAAGATCTGTATCATTATCTCACCCAGGGCCAGACGCTCCAAGATCTGTATCATTATCTCACCCAGGGCCAGACGCTCCAAGATCTGTATCATTATCTCATTCAGGACCATCATCCCATCCAGGATCCCACCCAGGAGTTCGCAGCACAAGTTCTGGCATGACGTCAAGTGGTACAACTGGCGGCTCTAGTTCAAGTTCACATCCTCAACGACAAAGATCTGCTATTGCCTGCCAATACTGCCGAAGAAGAAAGGTTAGTATTTTGTATTTAGCATTTTGCATTTGCCGGTTATATGTATTCTAACATCTCGCCAGATCCGCTGTTCAGGCTTTGACCCAACCGTTGAGAACTCCAAATGCTCCAATTGCTCACGATACAATCAGCAGTGTTTGTTCACCCCCGTCAGTTCTGCTGCCATGCATACTCTTTCAATACCTTTGGTTCCTCCTCCGCCACCGCCCCTCCAATACTATCAATATCCCTATCCAACTGCATCTCCAGGCAATCGCGAACAGACTCAAGAGCCATCACATTATGGGGGATCACATGAGCCACCACTTCATCGTCATCATCATTCGCCATATGCTTATAATCTTCCTCCACCCTCTATAGAGCATGACCCGCAACAGCGATTATCGCATCAACATCAACATCAGCTACCCCAGCAGCAACAGCAACAGCAACAGCAACAGCATCTTCATCATGAACCGTACTTCTATGCCCCTCCACAATCACTCCCGGCGACTCGGCGAACATCTTTGCCGGCACCACCTGTACAACAGCAACAGCAACAATTACAAACGCTACCAGCAGTACAACATGTATCATTTCCGCCAGCGAGGCCAATGATCCCTGGCCCGCCTGTACAACATCGTCAGCACACATACCATCAGCCAATCCCACGACTTGCAATGCCAAGGATAAGTGAGGCAGCACCAGCTTCTTCTACGGCCTACCAGCAGCCACCAGCACCGACAGCACCGGCAGCACTACCACCACCTCCACCTCCACCAGCAGTCAGGATGGTTAGCTCATCACAGCCAGCTACACAGATATCAGTGATTGCCTCTTCGACAGACATTTCAGATGAGCCGAAAGAGGGTGGCGGTGGCGGCGGTCGTGAAACTGAAGATGAAGCTGGCAAGAAACCGGGAAGACGGTCAGGAAGACTCCAGATATCCGACCTTGTGGAATAGACCGTTCAAGTTTATAGATTATGACAACGACCGTTATGAAACCAACCAAATAATATGATAATAATACGCTTATTTATGACCTCGAGTCCATACGTGTGCAGGAGCAAGGACCCAGCATTTACGAGGTTGGGTTTTGTTATTTATTAATAGTTTTAAATAATACCATCAACGTGAATAACACGATGTTTGGCAGGGCGGACGTCTACAATGGTGACGCCCTCGTATTCTTCCGCAGCGGGGCGCTTGTTTTGCGCTACTACGCGGACTTCAGACGGTGAAGGAGTGGCAAGGACAGCAGCAGCAGAAGAAGATGACGAGGCTAAAGGACGTGGTCTAGGAGCCGCCCGAATGGATCTCTGCAGTTTATGCTTCATGGCCAGACTGGATCGAATATATTTCCATTCGTCGTTATTAGTCATGTAATAGCCGCCTGTCTCGGGCGACGTACAGCGGGCTCCAGATGGCCCGGGGGTGAGTGGCAACTGGCATTCAAGCACGAATCCAGGTCGCGTAGTGGATGAAGACGATGTGGAGGAGGTCGATGCAGTGGCGGTGGCAACACCACCAAGCACTTCTTCGTCAGCAGCTCCTGTCAGATCAATGAAATCATCCCAAGCATCAGCTAACAGATTGTTCGAGTCACCTAGACAAATATCCGGACCGATACTCCTAATGCGATTTTTCCATGCCTCAGGCTTGACAGATCCACTATACAAAAGTAGAGTACTCCATCGATTATAAATATCCTGAGGAACATGGAGTTTCCAATTCGAGGCCTTGAGAAATTCAATTTCGTTATTTCCCAGTTCCTTGACTGAAAGACCGGAAATCTTGGACCACGCATTGATACTGTAATTGCGATCTTGGAGACATTTCGACGCCAACATCAGACTGGCCAAAAATGTTCTTCGTGCACAGCTCAAGGGAGATTTCGCTAGTCGACCTTGTTTGGCCTGTTCGAATATAAATGGCTTGACGAGAATTAAATAGTATAGCGACACCTGGAAAGTGCTATAAGAAGTTCGTGATCTCTTTAGCGTTTCTTGAATAAATCGTCGTAAGGGCATAGATTTCTTGGAAGATCCGCCAGGGTTCTTCCAAATGGCATCCACCAGCAGAACTGCAGAGCCTACCAAGGCTTCCACAAACACCGTTTTGCTGTTGTTTGACGTGGACGCATTGGTTTGGGGAGATACTCGTGGTGGTGGAGCTAGTTTGGAGCAGCATGAGTCTACAATTTGTCGTGTTTCCAATATGGTGACATCGGGAGACACTGATAGCGGTAACGTTGAAGAAGAGTCGACAGATGAGATGGCCGATTCGTAATCGCCGATAGTGGCGGCACTGAAAATGCTGGAAACCGAAGGTGATATAGATTGAGGGTTTGATGAATCTGACATATTATTGAAAATAGTAGCCAAACAGAATTAGTAAAACGTAAAAGAACAAATCAAAGCCCAGAGATCATTAATGGACCAGATCCGTGCCAATAAAATACACTGAATCTCTTTGAAAAGATATCAATAATAAATAGGTGGAATAAATAGAGAGATCAAGTTGGGTGGTAGATGGTGGGTGGTGAGCGGTCGGTGGTGAGCGGTCGGTGGTGAGCGGTCGGTGGTGAGCGGTCGGTGGTCAGCAGTCAGTAGTCAGTAGTCGCTAGACACGGAAAAGACAGCAACTCAGCTAGACAGATAGTAGACCGACCTGTCAGTGCTCCGGTTGACACTTTTCAAATCAGGCAAACCAAACAGTTGCTGATGTTGACTTATAAACGATGAGCTGAGAGATGAGCGATGAGCTATGATGACCAAATCAAAGACGGCCGGATTAGGACACACTAAGCAGCTATCGTTTGGTCTCCGGGTTCGGCGAGCAGTTAAGCAAGATGAGTCTTTGGAGGTGGTGTGGTGGCGGTGCGGCTACGGCACGGGCAGAGTCGGCGTCGGCGTCGGTGTTGGGAGCAAGCGGTAAGTGGGAGCGCCTCGAAGACTGACGATGACTCAAAATCAATAAGCACTGCGTGTACGGCAGGCACGGCACGGCACCTGATGAGAGGAGAGTAGAGAGTAGAGAGTAGAGAGTAGAGAGGATGGCAGACCAGCTGGGTTGATGTGTCAAAAGGTGGAGTAATTGAGAGGTTGTGAGGTTGTGAGGTTGTGTGGTTGACTTGGGTCGAGTGATAGTTCTGGCTGTTTAGTGACCAGATGATAGAAACACAAATGTAGAGTGTAGTGTAATATAATCACCGTTGTAATACACCGGTGATACAGACGTGAATCGTGATTGTGAATCGTCAGTGGTGAACGTGAACGTGAACGTGAACCTGAGGTTGAGCTTTTACGAACCGTCTATCGTCAATCAAATGATCGTGCCAGACGAGCCAATAATCAACGAGGAACTCGTGTTGTCGCGGTGAGGTTTGTGGGGAAAATGACTTAAAAAAAAGTCATCTTGAATATACTCTTCTTCACGGTAACGGGCAAGGCAAAAGGTAAAAGGTAAAAGACAATCAGCAAGGTGATTCGCGATAGTTTACAGTTTGTTGAGCAGTGGGGTCAGTTCAAGTGACAATTCCACTATAAACAACGTAGATGGTGAGGGATAGTGAGGGATGGTGAGTATCAGTAATGGTGATGTGAGAGAGATAAGTAATAGATTACACCGGTGTGGCTAAGAGTTGGCGCAGCGGAGCGGGAAAAATAAATCGAGTCGTTACTTTCACGTTGGTGTCGACTCTTACGCTGGCAGATGTATATATATGTTCCTAAGCCAGTCAATTACGACAAGTCCAGTCTCCAAGTCCAGTCTCCAAGTCCAAGAAAGTTTTTGAGCCTATCCAATCCTCTGCATAAAAATAACGATGACTACTGTGACTCCTACGGCAGCTGTCTCACCGGCTATCTACGACGATGGTGGTGCGCTGCGCGTTGTGCCTAGTGCGGCAGCTAAGGTGGAGTTGCGTCAGTGAGCGGAGCGGAGCCAAGCACGACGCCTCCGGCGGCTGGGCGCTGCCCAGACCCGTGGCTCGAGCTCCGCTCGAGGGTGTGGACCGTATGGCTGTCGGAGTGACAGCTGTTGGCGGCCGTAGGAGAGTCACCAGCCAGTCAGCCTGGCGGAGCTCTGAACTGTCGGTTGCCATGCTCACCGGCTGACGCTGCGACCCTTGCCCATGCGGCACGAAAACGCACAAAAAGCAAGCGCCGCCGCCCACGCCGGGTCAGGTTGCGCAATAAGGCAGTTGTGAGTCAGGAAGGACAGAGTTGGCGGCGCATGGGGGTTGCAGACGCCGGCTCCGGTGGTGACCAGGGGGTGGTGCCCCCCCAAACGGCCAGACGATCCACGCCCTCGAGCGGAGCTCGAGCCACGGGTCTGGGCAGCGCCCAGCCGCCGGAGGCGAGGCGGGGGGGAGACCGCCAGGGGGTGGGAGAGCGAACGGCTGAGCGATAACGTTAAAAGATAGCGCAGGCAGGATAAGCAGAGAGAAGATAGCGAGCGGTAGAAAACGGTGGAGATCGTGACAGGCGAGACCCAACTGTGGACAGTTGGAGATACGAAAACAGACACGACGATTGTGATTGCGTGACGGGAGTGAGTCAGTGATCAGAGTGAGTGACCCAGAGAAGCGCAGCAACTGGAACGAACGGCACAAAGATAAATCAGAAGGCGGACAGTTAAGGGCGAGCGAGAATCTCACGCGTGGAATAGAAAAAAAATGCCAGTTCACGACGCGTTGTCCCCTGGGACAGGTCGTGCTACTTTGGCTTCTGCTTCTGCTTCTGCTTCTGCTTCCGCTTCCGCTTCCGCTTCCGCTTCTGCATCTCCAGGACCTCCTCAACATTTGTCGGAATTTTACTCTTTTGTCAGTCCTGGAATGGCCAGTCCGGCGTTTAGTGGAGTGTCGAGAGATGGCAGTCAGGTTCCAGGATCAGGCAGTACCACTGTGTCGACTGGTCATAGAGGGCCCACAGTGGGCCATCCTGGACATTCACGCAACAATTCATCCAGTGGAGACACATCACGTACTGCCGGGCCAGCTATTCAGGGTGGGCCTTCTCCGTGGGGATTTGGCCTGTTCAGAAAACCGTCGGTGGCCTCGTTCCAGACAGTCAATTCGACTATTGCTTCGTCGTTTGCGAATCTCGATCAGAACCATCCAGATTTGCCTGCTCTGATAACTTCGGGCGATATTGAAAGCACGGCAATCACCTACCAAGCATTACTGGATTCTGCTGCTAAATACAGACAGGCCATTCTGACTGTTTCCAAAGCAGCTGCTGATTTCGGGCAAGCTTTAGAGGCTTGTTCAAGGTGTAAAGGAGCAGGCACTTCTTCCGACGGGCTTCAGGCTGCTGGCGGCTTGCACTACCTTGTTTCCAACCATCAACAGATTCTCGCCAAGAGCATTTCCACTGCTTTCGAAGCTCCCATTAAAAAACAGCTCGTCATGTTCAAGCAGGTGGCAAAGGAGAATGAGCAGAAATTCAAAGCCGACTTGAGAGAAAAGAGCCGTCATTTGAAAAGAAGAGAAGCCGACACGGAGAAAATGGCCCGTCGGCGAATCCGTAATCTCGCTGAATACCGCAACTCGCTACTCGAACTGACTTCTTTAGTCGATGATATCGACAGATTAAAATACTCTTATTTTCAATCTGCCTATGACGTGGCCCAGTCTACGTCCAATGAAGTTCTCCAACTGGCGGCCTCGGTGGTTCGAGCCGAAGTGGAAATCTATGAAGGCATTGCAAGAAAAGGATGGTCTGGTGGTGGGTTGGAAGATCTGATATCCACCTGTCCCGACCCTTTTTCGGTAGACAATGAAGAAGACAGCAGTGAAGTCAGTTCTAACGTGGGTGGTGGAATTTATAGCCTAATTGTGGGTTCCGGTAATAACACTCATAACAGCAATCAACATTCTACAGCCGCTGCTGGCCACAAACGACCGAGCACGTCGTCCACCTTGGCAGGTAACAAATCGTCAGCACAGATATTTAGCATTCTACCTAGCAACTCGATTCTTCCTCATGGTCCCAAAGATGACGATGAAGAAGCAGATACTCTCAAGACGAGAAAAAGACATGAACAAGAAGATAATGATAGCGAAGGCGAAACCACTGATCCCGAATACCAAGACCGTACCGGCCATGTACCGAGTGATGACACGATACATAGCCACAAGGACTCTGTAAATACGACTGTGGCTACTGCTCCCGACTCGCCTAAAAACGACTCTTTCTATATTGAGCAGAACGACCACACCAGCCGGTCTGATGGCCGGTGGAAGAGCCAGGAATTTAAGGACAATTCGATTCTTCACGATACCAGTACCACGCATCAGGATACTCATCAGGATACTCATCAGGACGATATCGATGATGTGATAACCGACTTTAGTCGCCTCCCTAACAATGTGACTTCGACGCCAATAGCGAAGAGATCCGACTTTCACGACCACGACGATGACGACCTCGAAGAAGCCATCAAAAGCCCTCATAAGCATATGGAGATTGAGACCGGCGGTACGTTTCCATTCTAACTTTTGCATTTATATATATATATAATCTCACGCCCGGCGGAGCGAAATAAATAAACGTTGCTTCAACTGGAAGCCGGATGATAGCGCAAAAACACCCTGCTTCTGTTGAGATGATGATGCTAAGGCGACTTCAACTGGAAGCCAGATGATAGTGCCCAGCACACCCTGCTTCTGTTAGGATGATGATGCCAAGGCGACTTCAACTGAAGCAGGATCATAGTGCCCAGCACACCCTGCTTCTGTTAGGATCATTATGCCAAGGCGACTTCAACTGAAGCCGGATGATAGTGCCCAGCACACCCTGCTTCTCTTAAGATGATGATGTCAAGGCGACTTCAACTGGAAGCCAGATGATAGTGCCCAGCACACCCTGCTTCTGTTAAGATGATTATGCCAAGGCGACTTCAACTGGAAGCCGGAAAGTGACGCAGAACATGGTCTTGGTAGGAGCGACTTTGCGCACTCGGTGAAAAGACAGCTCGGACACGGCGATCTGAAAGCTGATGCTCCGACTGATACGCGCGCAGAGGTCGTTATGGATCTGGGTAGGCTCAGGCTCCGGGGCATCTGGATCGTGTTTATAGAAGCAATGGACGTGTATGAGGGGCATCTGAGATGAGTGAATGGAATCGCTGCCAAACGCGGCCATGCGAGTCTCGCTATCGCTGTAAAGGCCAATAAACCCATCCAGGAATTCAATAGCCGAGTCTGGAAGATTCATAACATAGTGGTTGAAATATCTAGGAACCTCAATGATATCTAAAGGGGTGGTTCCTGGCTTGGAGCGAGACACCCGTTTCGGAGGAATCTCAATGGTCTTGTGCTCAGAAGCAAACTGTACCAGTCTCTTTGAAGATTGGCGAATATGCTCTCTTCCATCTTCATTAAACGGGAAAACCGTGCGCCCCGTCTTGTTCAACTTGATGTTACCGATCAGACACTCATAGCCATGAGGGTTCAAGTCGTTTGCAAAAACAATCACTCCTTTCTTACCAGCGGGCACAGCAAAAGGACCAACGCCAGCAAACACATCGCATACTGCCTCTCCTTTATTGAACTGGGTCACTAAGCGAGCATGTTCAGTGTGTAATCGTGAGTTCCAATAAACTGCCTTGAAGTTGAACCGGAACCGACACCCCGACTCACTCTGCTCGACATTGAAGTCTTCCTTGCCGGCCAGAACCTCCATATCAAATGTTCTGTATACAGCATGAATCGAGTCCAGTTTATTCACCACCGTCTCAACCAGCGGGTTCTTGTCGAGAATCACCTGGCCAATAAGGAACCTATACGGCATGTATTCTTCACGGATGTTCATATGAGCGATATGGCCCACGACGGTAAATCCACTTGGCACCTCGCCTAGTAGATCCTGAGGGAGCACCGACTCGAGAATCTCTTCGGCCTTCCAATAATCATAGTCCAGGTCCAAAGTGTATGGATGGAACGTGGCGCCTGCCTGAGATAACAAATCCAGCGTCTTGGAACTCACCACACCAGAAGAAATCTGGTCAGGCGATTTGATATCATGACGTAGAAGTATAGCTTTGGCTTTGGCCTCGGATTTGGCGCTATCTTGTAATTCAACGATTCTCGAAATCCCTTGGAGCTGGAGCAGGTCGGTTCGGGCGTTCCTTATTAGTTGCGTGAAGAAAGATTGATCCTCCAGCACTGCAGCTACCAAAGGTACCTGAACAGTAAAGGCGGATTTGTCCAGCTGCATCATTCCTCGATGAATAGGAGGCGAAAAGTCTCGAGCTGGTTGTAGCTTGTTGTTTTCATTTCCGTCAATTTTGTTAGTCATTCTGAGTAAGAGCCGGTTGATATTTGCGCGGTTCCAAAATCTGATCATAAAAGACAGTGTCCACAGAAGTAGTTAGAGTCCATGAAACAATATTTGTACGATATTCTAATATATTCCCTCACGGTTCTCATTTACAACCAGACCATATGAAGATTCGATCCGTATGTTATATTTTTCGAGATCGACATTTTTCACTCCACACAAATCTTATCTTTTCATAGCGCCGTACTGAAAAATTCCAGCTTATCTTCAGTTCCATAGTGGAGATCCCATCTCTGATCCAGACTGACTGACTCGCAATTGTCCTTACAATGGTCCCAAACTATAGCAGACTACTGCAGTTACGGATAGGTGTCTGTGGTGGTGGTGGTGGTGGTGGTCGTTGGGGTGGTGTTGGCAGTAGTACAGTACCGTCCACTCCTCTCATCAGATGCTTATCCCAGTACCCGTCCAAAATCAGGCCTGTACGCGTCACCAATCATCCCACATGGATTAAAAAGATCAAACTGAGATGGAGACAGATGGACGAGGATCCTGTGGCTCGCAAGAGGTTTGCAATGTCTGTTCTGGCTTTCTACATTGTCACGGGTTTCTTTGGATTCCAGTATCTTCAGGACACAAGATACAGGGCTACTGGCGAGCCCAACCCGTATAAGCCTATTGGCGGAAGCGATGCTACTGGCGAAGGCACGGAAGCATCACCAGGAATAGTCGAGCCACGAGATACTACAGAGGTATATGAATCGTTGGCAAGCGAGTACGACGACAAGATTTGGCTGGAGGAGCTCACTTCGTACATTTGGTGGACTCGCCGTCGTCTTATGCGCGCTGTCAAGGGCGATGCGCTCGAAGTGTCGTGCGGTACCGGCCGCAATATCAAATACTTTGACCCCAAGAAGATCCAGTCAATTACCTATGTGGACTCGTCTACGGCGATGCTCGAAATAACAAAGGACAAGTTCCAGAAACGGTTCCCAGACTATGAAAACGTCCAGTACGTCAAAGGGCGTGCTGAGGACCTCGTGTCCATCGCCGCCAAGTCCGGCCAGAAGTTCGATACGATTTTCGAGTCGTTCGGTCTCTGTTCACACGAAGACCCCGTCGCCGCCTTACAGAACTTCCGCCAGCTGCTCAAGCCCGACGGCCAGATAGTCCTTCTCGAGCACGGCAAGTCGCACTACGCCTCCATTAACGAGCGCATGGATAAGACGGCCGACCAGCGGGCCCAAGAATGGGGCTGTCGCTGGAACCTCGACATCGACAGCATCGTCCAGACCAGCGGCCTCGAGATAGTCGAGCAGGGCCGCTATCACTTTGGTTCCACCTACTTCTACATCCTCAAGGTCCCGCCTGCCTCTCCCCAGTCGACCCCCAAATAGCCGGGCTTACATCTCTCTCACGTCTCTGTACATAATGCATTTCACTACCACCTGTCTACGAGGGGGGCGGGGTTCTGCCTCCGGCGGCTGGGCGCTGCCCAGACCCGTTTTCTCGCTCCGCTCGACGGCTGGGATCGTGGGCCCTCGCACCCCGGTCTCCGCGAAGCGGAGCAACGGGTCTGGGCAGAGCCCAGCCGCCGGAGGCGAGAGAACCCGGGGGCACACGCGCACTCCGCGAAGCGGAGCCACAGGTCTGGGCAGCGCCCAGCCGCCGGAGGCAGAAGGGCCCGTAGCAGCATGCAGAAGAGTGTCTATTCGTCGACATGGTCGGATGCTAGGGCCTCGTAGGCGAGGATGGTTTTGACGTCGTCTTCGATGAGGTCGCCTGCGCTGCCGTAGGCCAGACTGGCCTCGTAGGCGGCGATGAGGCGGGACTCGTTGACGCCGACCTCTTTGAAGGCCAGCGCTCGAATGCAGTTGGAGTAGCGGGCGATGTTTTCGCGCGTGGACCGGGAGACGGCGTCGTTTTTGTCGGAATAGATATCCAGCCCCGAGCTCTCCTCGAGACGGGTGATGGACACGTCGGTGGCCACCGCTTCTTTGGCGCTCTTGCTGAGCCAGATGTATCCATTGATTCCTAGGATCATGTCGACACCGCCAGGGAGTTTGTATAAATGTGTGCGCAGTCTGATGATGAGTGAGGACGGGACCTGGACGAGCAGGCCGTTGCGCAGTTTGCCGTAGCGCAGGGATCGGGTGTGAAGAGAAGCTCCGCCGTCGGAAAACAGTGCCTGGACCTCGGCATTGAGGAGATCGCCTTCTTTGAGGAACTGGCGCATTTGCAGCTCGTCGCTTTCTGATTTTCGTCGAAGCACGCCGCCAGGCAGATTCACAGATCCTAATAGCAGCACAGCGTCCTGGGTGGCTCCTATGTCGACTTTCCATCGTTTGTTTCCTACTTCGGTGATTCGTCCAATCACATGGTCTCCAATGACCGGTTGATACCGCCCTCTTAACGGCGTGACACTTAATAGTTTATTAACTCGAGTGATGGTTCCAGCAACCGATGAAAACGTCTTGTCTTCTTTTGAAAACGTGCCATGGCCTCTCATCCATATGGTGTCTTCTGTGATGAGTTCGCCGGGGGTGACGAGATTATTTTTCGTTCCATAGCCCACGGTATCGTCGTCGTCGTCGTCGTCGTCATTATCATTGAGATCTCGCATTTCAGCATCAGAGTCAGAATCAGCGTCTTCATAGGATAACTGATCCAGTGAGACGTCATTCTCGTCATTTCCGGTGGCCGGCCGTCCGCCATAGGGGTTTCCTGGCCTTGATATCGCGATCACCGGCATATTTGTGCCAAAGTTAGTCAATTAGTTAGTTATGAAATTTCACTTTGATCTCATATTATATGGATATGGATATTTCTCCAAGCATAGCCGCACATGCCCCTGAATAAGAGGGCCGTAGTTGTGAATGCGAATGTGTAGCTAAAGGTATGTGAGCATTCATTGGCTCCTATAGAATTCATGTGGATTATATTACCATAGTAGCAGAATGATGATATAGATCCAGTATATGTCCATGTCTGGTCATTCTCTCACACAACATTTTATACGATTCCTCACCGCCTCGCTTTCAGCGGCGCAAATCTCCAGGGTAGGGAAACGAGATGAAATGAAAAATGAAAAATGAAAATGAAAATCTCATGTAGTTTCACGTTCTGTTCTCGCTCAAGTTATTCTGGTTTCTTGCTAAACAACTGCCAGAAGACGTGTATTTCTCATAAACGAGAAAAACCAATCACCGCAAACACAAAAACTAACAAGAGAATGAGTGAGGAACTCGACCTTGCTAGACTGTTTGTCCGACCCGTGGGTCCAGACGCCGTCAAGGAGGATTTGGAAGATATCTTTAAACCTTTTGGTGAATTGATTGATGTCAAGTTGATGCGTGGATACGGATTTGTCGAATTCTCGAATGAAGAAGAAGCCAAGGCCGCTCGGGAGTCGTTGAATGGCTCGGATTTCCGTGGCCAATCTTTACAAATTGAATATGCCAAGCCCAAGCCTTCTCCTCGTGAACGCGATGAATACAACAATAGTCGTTTTGGTGGTGGCAAGAGATACAGAGTTTTAGTGAGCAATCTTGGTGAAGATGCGTCTTGGCAGGATTTGAAAGACTTTGCTAGAGAGAACAATATTCAAGGTGTCAACTATGCGGATGTTTCACGTGCCAGAGACGGAACTGGAGTCATTGACTTTGTTTCTCAGGCCGATTTGGACGATGGTCTTGCCAAATTAGACGGATTGGAATTCAATGGATCGAGTATTTCCGCCTCGGAAGACCCCAACCCGCCTCCTCTTCCTGCTTATCCTCCTCCTGGTCGTTATAGAGATAGCTATGGCGGTGGTCGTGGTGGAGACCGTGGTGGCAGATATGGTGACAGACGTGGTGGTGGTGACCGTGATTATGACCGTCGAGGTGGTTATGATCGTGGTGGATACGAGCGTCGTGAAAGATATGATCGGGGCGGTGATCGGGGCGGTGACCGTGGTTATGAACGTCGGGACCGTGGTAGCAGCGACCGACGAGGAAGCTACGACCGTCGAGGAGGAAGCGACCGTCGTGATTATGACCGTCGTGACAGAGACCGTGACTACGACCGTCGTGACAGAGGAGGAGACCGGGATTACGACCGTCGTGGCAGTGACCGACGGGATTATGACCGCCGGGACCGTCCCGCTTCAGACCGTCGCGATAGCCGAAGTGGACGTGACGACGACGATGGATACTCTGGTGGAAACAGACAAAGATCGCAGTCGCCTCCTCGTTATTCCAATGGAGCCCGTGACCGTGATGACGATGTGCCGGTGCGAGATGCCGAGCCTTCGCACGATGATGGAGAAGCTGGATCGTGGTAAATTCTTTTTGTTTAGTAGTAAAATTTTCTTTGTTTATTAGTTTTTATGTGGATGGATGGATGGATGAAGTATTTTTCAGACCTGATTAAAAAGAAAATGGAAACATTCGTCTGGTTGTCATGATCCTCGAGAGCTGCTATCTGTTTTTGTGTAATTTTAGTTATGGATATGGATATCATCGTCATATTCAGTGTAGCGTTAATAATTTCTAGTAATATTGGGATTGGCATGGATATTGGCATGATCTGATATTGGCTGTTGGTATTTGGACCTGGGAAGTGGTGTCTGATAGGTAAGTTGAGCCGATACTAACGGTAGTGACAGTGAGCGGGCCAATGAGTTGGATCTGAGTAGTCGGGCATCAGAATGTATGAGCGCACTGGCTGTCGTGAAGCTCTAGCAGAGTTCACCAGATCTAGCACACTTGGTCTGGGAAACTCACCAGACGAACCAGTATCTGAGTTTTTTTGGACAACTTCACTAGATGACGTGTTGAACAAGTGGATTGGCAGCCGGGGCGCTCTAATAGAGTTGATATGAATGAACTGTATCAGTAGAGGAACTGAACGAGGCGACAGCAGTCAGGAACCTGGCGGACTGCCACCAGACAAGCCGTTGAGCGAGTAGATTCCAATCTGCTGGGCTCCAGAGCCATTGGGTTGGCGAACCGGCAGTCGTAGAGCTCAGGCCGAGCTGATCTAGATGAAATGTCACCGGGCGAATAAACGAGCAGACTGTCTAGAGCTCCAGAGCCATTGGGTTGGCGATCCGGCAGTCGTAGAGTTCAAGCCGTGTTGATCTGGGTGAAATGTCACCAGGCGAATAAGCGAGCAGACTGTGTGGAGCTCTATCTGAACGAGAGGACTGCATTCGTAGCGCTCTCGTAGAGCTGATCTGGCTGAACTGCGTCAGCAGAGGAGCTTGAGCGAGATCATACCCATCTGGAGGTCTGGTATTGAGCGAGCAGATTGTAATCTGCTGGGCTCCAGAGCAATTGAGTGGGCGAACAAGCAGTCGCAGAGCTCCGGCAGAGTTGATCTGGGTGAAATGTCACCAGGCGAATAAGCGAGCAGACTGTGTGGAGCTCTATCTGAACGAGAGGACTGCATTCGTAGCGCTCTCGTAGAGCTGATCTGGATGAACTGTGTCAGCAGAGGAACTGAACGAGACGACAGCAGTCAGGAACCTGGCGGACTGTCACCCGATGAGCGAGGAGACTGTAATCTGTTGG
>JAJMIG010000154.1:0-28562 GCA_030583365.1 Sugiyamaella japonica | reverse complement strand
TTAGGCTTTTGGTATGGAGAATTTATGTGAATTTATGTGAATGGTGCTGTTTTAATGTTGTAATGTCCATTTGGTGAAAATCAGTGCAAGTAATATTTGTATACATTTGTATATTTGTAAGAGATAACAGCAGCATAAGTTTCATCTTAGTCTACAAATTCTTTCTCTTGAAAACTTATAGGCACCAACCAGGCTTGAATATATAGTCCGCCAAGATACCTATGGTGTGCTAGGGTAACTCGACAATCAAACTGACAGTGGCCTACCCTGGGTGAGTGGTGGGCTTGTTAGTGTTTGTTATCAACAGGCGGTTAACGGCCAACAGCTTGGCATCACGTAATGTGGAACTGCAAGGCTCCGGGGCTAGTTAGGATAGCGGTAATACGCAAACTTGTGAGAGGATCTCAGGTTTGTTTTCATTTGGACAGCAGCATCCAAGGGGCGACATGAGAATGACTGGACGAATCAGATTAGTGAAGGTTCTCTTGCTAGGGAGGGACTCTCTCTAGGGGATTCTCTCTAGATTAATAGGGCTCTCTGTAGAGATGGGGCCCATGCAGCAGGAATGGAGGGGTGTACTCTAAGGAAGGGGGTTGCTCTCAGGATGAGACCAGAGCATTGGGGTCGGGGCTCATCTAGGGAGAGCCTCTCCCTAGAAAGGCCCTCCATCCCTCCACCGATGGGCTCGTCAAATCTGGAGGGAATTCCTCCCTGGAGAGAGAGGCCGTCGAATCCAGAGAGCCTCTCCCTAGAGAGCCCCTCCATCCCTCCACCGCTGGGCACGTCAAATCTAGAGAAAACCCCTCACCCTTTCTGTTTTGATCTGTACAGTCCTTCTGAAGTCACCCGTTGTGTGTTGTGGTCAAATCAGACAAACCTGAGATCCTCCCACAAGTCTGTTTATCTTCGCTATTTTATCAAGCTGGTAGTGCCGCGATACGTGATACCAAACATGCCTACCTCCGGGGGCTGGGCGGTGCTGTTGTGAACCAAGAGTCCCCCTGGATAGATCTCTGCTCAGTGACACAATAGCTGGATCCTCAAGGGGTCTATAAACTTGGAGCGGATCACAAACAGTCATTGCTATGTATTTGTTTAGCACACTTTATAGAAGTGTGAATACTAGATAACTGAATAGAGTCGTCATACAGTAGAGATCTCCGTAGTATGTTACAGCTCATTGGTGAGCTGCAACATCCGAGGATATCGATACAAGTATTGTAGTACAATTCACTACCGGGCTGTCCAGACCCGTTGTACGAGCTGTACTCGAGAGGCCCAGAACCGTTTGCTATCCACTGGACCCAGCGCACGCTCGCGAAGCGAGCACAAACGGGTCTGGGCAGCGCCCAGCCGCCGGAGGCGAAGACCGGGGCCCCTACGACGGCGACGGCAAAAGCAGGGGACAATGGAGCGAGTTTATTTTTCTTAAGAAATGTACATTACATTGCCTCATGATCCAGAAGAGCAAACAATAAAAAGAGATGGGTGCGGGGGGGGCCTTTTATGTGAGCAGTCTTTTAATGACATTGAAAAGCACTTTTGAGGGTTTGCGGACTTAGAACTGGAGCTTGGTGAAGAACCATGGGTTCTTGCCGGTCTGGTGTCTCTCCTCAAAGGCCTTCTTGATCTCCTTCTTGGCGTCTTCTCTCTGTGATGGCTCCTTGAAGGTCTCGGACGACACGACCGTCTTCAGCGAGTCCAGTTCAAGAGTGTAACGGGTGGGCATCAAGTGGTTGTAGTTGATGACCTTGATGAAAGGCTTGATCCTGGTGCGCTTGGCGACCTTCTTGGCGCTGTGCTTCTTGGTCACCTTCAAGGGATAACGCTCGATACCGGCGACCAAGGCGTGGCCGAATGGGTGTGATTTGGATCCGTCGTCATGGGGTTTGATGATGACGACCTTTTTACCGGCAAATCTACCGCGAGTGATGATGGCTATATAGGTTAGTATATGATGTGTGAGGGGTGTGAAGAGGTGTGGAATGAGTGATGAGTGAGAGGATGAAGGATAATTGATGAGGTCGTCACGAGTAGTAAGTAAGGTGAGCAAGTCAGAGTACTAGTGAAGATGGCAATTCGGCGCACTGTTCAAACTGTGTTGATTATAATACCAAGTAACTGTGTTTGTTCCATTTTTACGATTCCTTCTACGATTCCCTCTGCCGTTAAATATTGTCCATTATTCGCTCACATCGGTGTCTACAACTTTTCATCGATAACTTTTCACTCCAAAATGGTAGCTCTACCACTTCACCTACATCTCCGCTCCCTTTCCTCCCTTCTACTACTTTCTCCTCCCTTCTTCCCCTCTTCCCTCCTCTTCCCCTCTAAACATACCAACTTTGCCAGGCTTCAAGAATTTGGCGGCCATTTTTTCTATATTTTGATGTCGAACTTAATGCTAGTCAAGATAGAACGAACAAACAATCTGTCTTGTGCGCACTCTGCTCTCGAGTTAGTTCGCGAGAAATTGCGTGCACTGCATGGCTCTTCTACCACCCACTCGGCATCAACCGCCGCGTACATCTCGGTATGCTCACCCGGCTCCCTGTGTGACTGTACTTTCCATATGGGGTCCGGCCTCTTCCTGACCCTAACCCGCAGCCGCGGCCCCCTGGGCCCCTGGGGATCACGCCTCCGGCGGCTGGGCGCTGCCCAGACCCGTTGCTCGCTTCGCTCGAAAGCGGATGCCGACGGACGGTGCGTGGGCAATGGCTCTGGAATCTGGGGTCCGTCAAATGTCAGGCGTCTCGAGGAAGCGCTGGTACTCAGCTGCTGCCTGGCGGTGAGCGGCCGATGAAATGGAGGACCGACAACCAATCGACATAGCTGGTATACGCTGATACAAGAGCAAATACTAGCAACATATTACGAGGGTTATTATCAAATATGGAGTAGTGGTGTGTCTGTATCGTGACGTACCTTGGCGGAAAAAAGGTCGAATCAGATCTCCTGCGGCTCACAGTCATAATGCGCGTTTAAATAGACTTCTCTCTACTCACTGCCAATGGGCCTCTAAAGATAGGATTATTTGAGGTGACCGTCTGCTGACTCTCTCGATTGCAGGATAATTGACACCATAATGTCTGGTAACGCTTATATAATATACATTCATATGACAGCTATTTAAACTGTGCATATGCCCACGCCCTAATTGACAAATCCAGGGGTCAGATACAGTCATATGTGATAAGCATGTGACAATGAATATAATCATTGGACTGTACCATATTCAGCAGTCTCATACCTGGTACTTTACGAACCTATCTCGTACGTTTTATTATAATACAGTCGTATGATACATGTTAAAAACGCATCTACTATATAAATTATGGTGCTGATGCTAATGCTGATGCCACTATTTATACTACTATTACCACCACTTCTGCTGTCGCTCCGATTACTACTACAGCTACTACTACCACCACTACTGCCAAGTCGTACCGACTAATGATGGTTGTACGCTTATGAGTCTGTGGGCTCCTCTGCTTGTATTTGTAGCTTGTATTTATAGCTGTAACATGTAACTGTAGCGTGTAGCTTTAACGTGTAGCCGTAATGTGTAGGTGTAGCTCCTGCTGGCAATGGTAATTGTGGGGTGGTGGGCCTGAAGTTGGGACCAAACACTGCTGAAGGCCCATATCACCTCGTACTAGCCCATCACAGATAACGATAAGATATTGCGTCCACCAGCTCGACCGATAGCGATTCTCCAATATACTACCATACGTTTGGTGGCACTCGAGTGTGTGAATTTTACTCTACAACACCCAGTACGCTTGAGATATTTCAATTAGACTTGTATAACTGGCAGATATCGCAATGGGTACTGTAAGTTTTCGGTGGTGATATAACACGGGTTGCGCCTTCGCCTGTGCAGGGTTTCCAGTGGCGTGGATCCACCCTTTCTGACCACTGCGTAGCTTGGCCGTATCTTCCATTTCTCAATTGATCTTGTTCTTGTCTCGGCCGTCATGGCCGGAGTCAAGCGATCCACCGGTCTTACGTGAGTACCCCATCTCTCGAGCGCAGCTCGAGCCACGGGTCTGGGCAGAGCCCAGCCGCCGGAGGCGACGCCCCCTCTCTCTCCTCGCCCACTAACCGCCCCCCCCCTCTGGCAGTCTGAAGACGCGCGACATTGAGTCTAAAGACACAAAGACGTTTGTCGAGAGATATCTCGACGTTGGCGAGTGGGTCTTTGATACTAGCGTGGCGTTCATGGGCAGCTCCGACTACTTTGAACGCCGCCGATAGTCGTGTAATGGTATTTGATTGTTTTGTTTTGGTGGTTTCGCCTCCGGCGGCTGGGCTCTGCCCAGACCCGTGGCTCGCTTCGCTCGTGCGAGAGGGGCCGGTGCGATTCAGGGTCCACGGCCGCGAAGCTTCGCGCCGCATGCGCGGCCTCATGTCAGCCAGCCTGGATTTCTCTCCCGTCCGTATCGCGGAGCACCCTACAGACCATGAACCGGTCGCGTCGAAAGTAAGTCCCCCCACACGCTCCCAGCCTCTCGAGCGCAGCTCGAGCAACGGGTCTGGGCAGCGCCCAGCCGCCGGAGGCGTCCCCCAGGCGTCCCCAGGCGTGCTCCCTCTCTTGATGATGTGCAATGGTGAAAGGGTTGAACGGTGGATCGCGGAGGAGCAGCAGCGATACGGAGTGGCTCGCAGGACGGGTTGATGGGAAGAAGGTGTTCAGTGAGACGACACTTTAGAGGACTGCGATGTTTACTCGAAGGGCCGTGAAGCGGGTTTCAGAGTAGTTGAGATTCGTGCGCGTGCTGGATCGAGACATGGATTGGCGAACACGGAGTTGTAAAAGTCCTACTCTGGAGCAGCAATTGGCAAGTTTACCGTCGCTGCTATTGGCACGGGACGATATTGAAGGTGAACGCAAGCGTCTGATGAGTGTGTGTCGCTGAGGCCGACCCTGAAACCGCCGTGAGCCTGCGTACCAGCCGCTGCTGAGCCCAGGCCATTTCGTAATGATATCTAAATAAGCTGAAAGAGCAGGATGGGTAGCTAGTGGTTTTGTGATTGTGGTTTATGTGACTAACGTCGATGTAGAACATCGCCAGTGCTGACTGGGCATGCACATAGGCGACCAGATGGTGAGGACCTGTATAGAAGCAGGCAGGAAAATGAAGGTACAGATGAAGAAGAGGAGAGAGAATATAGTCGTGTGATTGGACAGGTTAAGCGACGACGGGTGAATCCTGACTACAGCTCGGACCGGCTCAATCGTCGCTCTCGTGGTTTATATAGCTGGAGAAGAAGTGAGGGCGTGGGTGCGGATGTAGGTCACGTTGGGCGTGTTAGTCGGTATGAAGATGAGTGGGAGTATGAAGATGACAATACGGTTCTTCCGCATAGGGACGATTCTCTGTATCGAGAGCGCTCTGGGTTGTTTGGTAGACAGAGAAACTCGTCGAGGTATAGTGGAGATCTCCCGGAGCGAGAAGTATCAGGTAGACACAGAGGCTCGAGATATAGTGGAGATCTTCCAGATAGAGAAGTATCAGGCAGAGAGAGAAACTCGTCGAGGTATAGTGGAGATCTCCCAGAGAGAGAAGTATCAGGCAGACAGAGAAACTCGTCGAAGTATAGTGGAGATCTCCCAGAAAGAGAAGTATCAGGCAGAGAGAGAAACTCGTCGAGGTACAGTGGAGATCTCCCGGAGCGAGAGGTATCAGGTAGACACAGAGGCTCGAGGTATAGTGGAGATCTTCCAGATAGAGAAGTATCAGGCAGAGAGAGAAACTTGTCGAAGTATAGTGGAGATCTCCCAGAAAGAGAAGTATCAGATAGACACAGAGACTCGTCGAGATATTCTCCAGATAGAACAGTGTCAGATAGACTCAAAAGCTCGTCGAGATATTCTCTAGATAGAACAGTGCCAGATAGAGTCAGAAACTCGTCGAGGTATTCCCCAGATAGATACACCTCTTCTGGCAATCACCGAAACTCATCGAGATATTCTCCAAAAGTGTCTGGCAGTCGATATGCTCATAGATGGTCTGGTTCGTCTCGCCATCACACAAATGTGCGTGATCCAGATAATAGAGCAGATCGCGACCGTATGGTGGACTTTAAAAGACCCGGAGCAAGATCCCTCTGGCGACGAAATGGAGTCGTGTATTCTTCAGATGAAAGCGAGTATCAGAACTCTGACGAAGATTTCTCCCTACAACCTGAATCACGCCGGCTAAATAGGGCAGCAGCACATGAATCAGACGGTCAGGTGGACCACGAATCTGAGTCGAGTCCCATATCTCTTAGCCATAATGGCCAGCGTCAGCTTGATTCCGAAAACTACCCACAAGAAATCACTGCTCTTGGTGGCCCTTCGGACTATCCCGAAAATCAAGAATACGAGTACAATGACAAGACTGTATTCTCTAGTCTTGTGTCTGGGTCTGAAAAAGATCATGTAGAATCCCCTGAAATGGAGTTTGCAGACCTGCTCAACGAACAATTTAAAAAGACAGTCAGGACAGTTGCTAGGAAACAAGCGAGGATAATCGTGTCCGGTGCTGGTGGAAACGGCAGGTTGACGATAGAGAGAATTAAGCCGAGAGCTGTTTCACCTATTAATGAGGAGATAAGACATCCAGGCGAAACTGAAACTAAAGAGCGAGATTTTGCGTCCCCAGATCCAACCACTGAGGGCGAGCAAAACAGTCGTGTAGCAGCTACCGAGTCGCAGGTGAATGGGCCAGATACTGGTCATGAGGTACAAACTACCCATGCCGAGCAAAACGCCCCTGTAGCAAGTACCGAGTCACAAGTGAACGAGCCAGATACTGCTCATGAGGCACAAACTACCCATGTCGAGCAATACACCCCTGTAGTAACCACCGAGTCACAAGTGACTGTATCTCAAGAAAGCAACGGATCAGAGATATACACGGATAGACCAGCAGATCTATCAGCGGGCACTACCGTAACAGCCAGCTCTTCTCATTTAGCCAGACTCCAGGAAATGGGACCGAATTTTCAGCGGGCCCTCAACCAGCTTATCCAGCTCGCAAGTCGGCGTCAGCCAGAACTGGCCGGAAGCCGTTGATGTATTTATTTATTTATTTATTTATTATCTAATGCGTTTATTTTGATCTACAGGGCCAGGCTTATCTTATCTGACAGAGCACGGCTCCGCCAGATCAACAACCGTCGGTTGACATTTCTTGATCTGGACAATTCAGTGGCTGACGTGAATCAATACATCCATGGTCAATGAGCACTCTTACGAGTCTCCAGATGCTATTGCCCAGGCAGTGATTGATAAATTCAATCAGCTTCCACAAAAAGGCAAACCGGCTGTTCGATCTAATGGAGTCAGAGAATGGACTGTGCTGGCAGGAATCGTGCTAGAGACAGCCAGTACGGCAGCCACTTGCGTGTCACTGGCCACGGGAGTCAAGGCCATTCCAAATGATAGTCTGCCTAAATGTGGTGGAATGGTGATTCATGATATGCATGCCGAGATTCTGGCGATTCGAGGATTCAATCGGTTTTTATTAGAAGAATGTGGCACAGAAGTAGAACATCCGGGTTCCAGTCAATATTTATACTTCTCACATCATAGAGACGATAACGACTCCAGGTACTCATTTTTTGCCAAGCCAGATCTGAAAATCTCTTTATATGTTTCTGAAGCGCCCTGTGGTGATGCCAGCATGTCGCTCGTTGCTAATGGAATTGAAGATGCGTGGTCAGATCCACTGGAAGTGGTCTCAGCAGGCGTGGTACGAGGTAGGGACCATTTTCTACAAGTAGGAATTACAAGAACCAAGCCTGGTCGCCGCGACTCGCCTATTACTTACTCGAAATCATGTTCCGATAAGCTATGTCTGCGGCAAGTGACGTCTTTACTGTGTGGGCCACTAAGTTGTATTATATGTCCTGACGGTTTCTACATGTCTGATTTGGTGGTTCCAGAAAAAGTGTTTCGAAAAGATGATTTTATACGTGCTTTTGATGTCAGAATACGTGGTAGTAGTGGATTAGAGTTTCCTGGAAGTTACAAGACCAAACTATTCCGCTATCAAACTACGAGTATAGAATGGCGATATAAGAAGGGCCTCGATGATGCTGACTCTGATGCTGGCTCTGGCGCTGGCTCTGATGCTGGCTCTGACGCTGGCTCTGACGCTGGCTCTAACTCTGGCTCCAAGCCGTCGCCCAAGCCGTCGCCCAAGCCGTCACCCAAGCCGTCACCCACTTCTGTTCTATACGTGGATGGACTACCTAGCGAAGCTATATCCAACGGAGTGAAAATGGGAGCCAAGCCATTTCTTGCCAAGGGTCAAAGTTGTGTGTGTAGAAAGCAAATATGGCAAGCACTAACCCAACTAGAAACCTCAATGGACGGAAACAAGCTCACCCACAATGATATGCCCAGCACCTACGTTTCGTTTAAAAAACTCAATCATGAGCGCTACTTTGTCAAGCACAAAGTATATGAGCAGCTCAAGGGTTGGGTAACCACCAAGCAAGATGACTTTACTCTTACTACTGATACTATCGATGATTGATTCAATACTATTTACAAACTACACCGCGCTACACACTACACACTACACCACACATACACCTGTCAAATCTACTCTTCAGGAACAAGCACATCTTCTTTCTCCAACAGTTCAGCCAATTCACCAGACTCGGATAACGACACAATGATATCATGACCACCTACAAACTCCTTTTTTATATACAGCTGAGGAATGGTGGGCCAGTTGCTGTACTCCTTGATCCCCTGTCGCAATTCCGGGTCTTCTAAAACATTATAAGCTGCGAACTTGGCAGGATCCACTCCCTGATAGCCAAGAATCTCAATGGTATGGCGAGAAAACCCACAAGCAGGCGCCTCGGGCGTTCCTTTCATGAATAGCACGACTGGAGCAGATGCAACTGCAGAATCTATAGCTGATTTGGTCTCGTCAGACAAAAGTCGCTTGAACGTCAACGAGCTGGACGCCGAACCGGAAGCCCCCATACGGGCTGATCTGATCGTGGTTCTAGCAAGATTAATCTGATACTCTGTTAGATCGCTCCGTACGCAAGCTGGAACAGTGTTAACTTACTCTCGAAGCACTAGCAAACGACGTTCGTAGAAAACTCATTTTGTATCAAATCAGTTGGATAATAACTTATTACAAATGAGATTCTCTACTGTGGACGACGATGAATCAGCTTCACCGACCGCGTAGCCGCGTGTGCTCTCTAATAACTGTACTCTAACTGGTCAGTTACCCGGCTTGTTCTGGTAAAGAAAATAAATTGCCTGGAAAGTTCAATCTATCGCTTCTACACTTGAATTCTCCAGAGTCTTCTGAATGACCGAGTAACGAGAAAACGTGTGGACGAGTGAACAACTGAACAACTGAACAAGTGGCGAAAAGAGAACTTTTAACTGTAAACAGGCAGAATCTGGAGACAGTGAGAAGAATCGTTTAGTGATGTTGATATTGTAAAACATATCAAATCAAAAGCGTGCAATAGTGAAATGTCAGACGAACTCAACGGCACGAGCGAGAGCAGGTCTCAAGGTAAGTAAAATACCAATGTCATGATGTCCAACTCCAGCACAATACCCTCAAAAAAACAGATGCAGTCTGTATTCTAGTAGTAGTAGTAAAGTAGTAGTAAGAGAAATTTGTAAATCGCTTGATTACTTTTGTCCAGGTTTACTTCCGGTTAACCTAACTGCCTCTTATAATGTAAATACAAGTCGAAACAAAGACAAACGAAAAAAACTTTGTGCTGCTGATTGAATTTCATGGATCGTTGACAAACTAGAAAGACATTGACTAACACAAGTTTTAGAACCCGGCGAAGTCACTCGGCACAGAAAATTCAAGAGGACAACTGAAAATGATTTAAAAGGCCCGTCGACAAAAAAAATCCAGTTTTCATTAAACAAAGGAGATGAGGACTCGAAAAGCAGATTCAAAATGTCTCCTGAAGATAGACGTAGGACCGACAGACAAAGTGATCACAGCGGTGGACGCGGTCGTAACCGTCAAGACGATAGATATCTGGACAAAGACCGTGACAGCCGGTATAAGGACCGTGGCAGAGACATTGATCGTCCCAAGGGGTCTGATCGTGACAGAGATGACAGGAGGCATCGTGACCGAGACCGTGAGGATAGGGATAGAGAGAGGGATAGAGACAAAAACAGAGAACGTGATCGTGAACGGGACAGTCGCGATATTGACCGCCGTGATATTGACCGCCGCGACATCGACCGACGTGACAAGAATGATAGCAGTACGAAACCCTTTGAATCTGGCCCGCCAAAGACCAAGAAATGGCTTAAAATCCCACCAAAACAGACTGGCCGTCCCAGCAATGCATTTGATAAAAACAGACCCAAAGAGACCCCACCAGACAAATCTAACAAATCCCGTCGTCCACAGGACAGAGGCAGAAACTCAAAAGAAAGACTTCCTTTAAACCGAAAACGAAAAGATCGGGAACCGTTCGATGATGAAGAAAATGATGACAAATCCATACCAGACGAACCCGCGTCTGCCAAAAAGCGGTCCCACAATCCTTTGTCGGACAGCAAAAACACCAATCATCGACCACCATGGAGAACAGAAAGACTACCACCAGATAATAAGCGAGAATCTTCTCCCATGAATGTTGACGAAGAGAATGCCAACGTGGGTCCTACTGATTCCTCATTACCACTCTCACCGCCGCCACCGCCATCGCCATCGCCGCCACCACCACCATCAAAGCTAACCAAGAAGAGATCCGAGTCGATTTTCGAACGGGTCCTCCAGGTTGGCGAGGGGACTTACGGTAAAGTGTACAAAACAGCCAATCGAGATACTGGCTTGATTGTGGCATTAAAAAGACTGCGAATGGAATCCGAGCGCGAAGGCATGCCAATCACCGCGATACGGGAAATTAAGCTACTTCAGTCAATGAGACACGCCAACATTGTCTCGTTACAAGAAATGATGGTTGAAGAAGGTGGCATTTATATGGTCTTTGAATACATGGATCATGATATCGCAGGAATCCTTTCATATCAAGGACTGTCGTTTTCGCAGGGCAACATCAAATTTCTGTTTCAGCAGATGATGGACGGTCTATCATATCTTCACCATAAATCAATAGTTCATCGAGATATCAAAGGATCAAACATCCTTCTCGACGGTAAAGGAAATGTGAAAATCGCCGACTTTGGTTTGGCAAGGAAAATCGACCTGTCGAACCCCAATGCTCATTATACAAATCGAGTCATCACGTTATGGTACCGTCCACCCGAGTTACTACTTGGTGCAACCATGTATTCGACCGAGATTGATGTCTGGGGAATGGGGTGTTTATTAGTGGAGTTATTTAACAAGACGGCTATCTTTCAAGGTAAAGACGAGATTTCCCAGTTACGAGCCATCTATGACATTATGGGCACTCCGAGTCGAGAGTCTTGGCCAAAGGCACATACATTACCTTGGTTTCATATTTTATATGATCGTGTCAGCAAGCCAAATGTGTTTCGAGCAACTTTTGAAAAGAAATTGGGCCTCACTTCTGCGACATTGGGCCTGGCTGAAGCTTTACTGTCGGTTAACCCTGACAATCGAATTAGTGCGCATGATGCCTTGGATCACGAATATTTCAGAGAAGACCCACCGCCTCAAGCTTTGGATTTGAGTGAAATCGGCGAATGGCACGATTTCGAGGCGAAAAAGAGACGCCGAGATAAAAAGAAGGACAAAGAAAGGGATGCCAGTAAACTTCGCAACAGTGTTGACAAATCAGACTCGATGCCACCAGCTGCACCGCCAGCGCCAGAACCTGAGCTGCCGACTGGCCATGAGCCGGTTTCACAAGCCCCGTTGTCGCCAGTAATGAAATGAAAACAAAGCTATCGGTCGAGCTATCGATTGCCCTGATTCACATTCTATTTATACACACAATCCATGTACTAATAAACACATAAAACAGAAAACATCATTGCTATAGGTTCGATAGGCATCGTTCAAGTACAAGCTTCTCGGTTCCTAATACAGTGAATGCCAGACGTTTATGATTCCCAACATCTTTCTGACTGGCCAATTTCTTATATTCCTCACTAGCTAGGTTGGCATCATCGTATACGGACAGTCTCTTCGTGACTAACGAGCGCAGAATCTTGACACAACCTTCAGGACCGGTTGGCAAAGCGGAAAACTTTCCTCTCTTGGCTTGAGTCTGAAGAAGAGCATATTTCTTAGGACTTAGAGCCAGCAGGTTTATCACCAATATAAGTCCTGGGGTGGGCTGGCCCGAGGACACAATTTCTAGAGTGTCTCGCCAGGTCAGCGAATCCGGCGATGGTGGAGGGGGTTCCTCAGGATTCTTTTCAAGTAGAACCTCAACGATGTCTTCATAATTATTTGGATCAATGTCAAAAACGCACTGATAGAAGTTTTTGGCCCACCATTTCAGACGGGGCTTGAGGTCCATTTTCTTAGCGTATTGCACTATCTGAGTTCCTAGTCCTACAGTCTCATGCTGATTATCCCAGATAGCAAAACCGTATCGAGACAGTAGAATGCCATTACTATACTCTCCATATGTATTGAAGATTTCTTGGCCCTTGGGGACCCGGTCTACCACTGTTATTTCACAGCAGTCTGTTTCTTCCTCTTCATCAGATTCATCTTTATCATCATGATCATGGTCGTGCCCACAGTCACAGTCATCTTCAGACCCACTATGATCATGCTCATCCTTCTCATCTTCACTAACAGGCTCAACAAGAACATCATCATTGTCATTCATTTCCTCATCATGCTCATTATCATCACTATTTACATCTTCAAACTCGCTGTCTTCATCCGAGCCAGTATGCATCTTGGCAAACTCCAGCTCCTGGAAAGCTATGTGATCGCAGTAAACTGCTGCTCCACACATGTCACAAACTTCTGCCTGCGACTGGAAATGCACATTCTCATTATCACTGTGGTTAAACAGACATGCTCCAGGTACGAGCGATAGCCCTCTGTACTCGTCGACTTCAAAAGCTCGAGAGCAAACTTCCACAAGTGCTCTCTTATACCCTTTGTAGGCACCATATTCAGGGATTTCCGAGAACATTTGTTTGTTGCTGCCTATGAAAGGAGCTACTGTATCTCGATAAGTCTCCAAAACCTCTGTCTCATCTAAACCTCCCATGCTCTCGATTTCAGTGCCTTTTAGCAAATTGCGATCGGATTCAGGCCAGAATCGTGGTAATAGATAGTCTGGTGGTTGGACTGTATTCAGAAAAGCATACCATGGAGACTTTTCGCCCTGGCACTTTTCAAACATATAAGCAAGAGTCAGGCCTATCATTCCCCGCAGTTCATTCTCATCTAGTAGGTTGGCGATTCCACAACTAACTGGAGACAATACACATTCCTTTGGCACTCGAAGCAGCACCTCTCCTTCACATAATTCGTCTGTCGAGAACACTCCGATCCCACCAACTGGCGATTGTTCTATCTTAATCAGCGAGCTCAGTTCAATTCCATTTTCGACCATCCATTTTATCAGATTGGCATAAGTTTCATTATGAGTTATATCTGTCATTTTGAGTCAGACTCGGACGGATTCTCACACAGACTGAAGTCCCTGACATCACAGTGAATAGACATTTTTCAGTCTATGATCCATGAAAAATCCAGCCGTACATCAGATAAGGTCTAGGGTGCACTTCTTCATAACGAGAGATCAATACTCTTTCTTATTCTTCGTCAGCCCATATTCTTCACTTTACTATTCAAATAAACATCAGACTAGCATTCCCTCGGTCCCTGTCACATTCCACTACCTACCTCTACGGTTTATGTCAGGGTTCACCCATTCTGGTGGGTAGGGAAAACCATCTGGTAGGTACGGCGCTATTGTGGTCCTTCCTGACTTTTTTTAAGCCTACAATTAACCGTACATCACAGTCGCATTCACTTCCCCCTCACGCTACCATACAATAAACAGATTAGCTGCAGGATTTTGTTCTAGGCGGCCTATTGTGTCCCAGACATCTCGAGATTGGCCCAGTTTTTTTTTTCATACGCGCGTTTTCAGAGAATGCCCAAAGTGATTCTGTTGAAAAACAAAACTTCTCCAATCGACTCATATGATTCTGAATTCACCCGTATCAATTGGTACGTGGAGTTTTTCCCAGTATTGGAACATGAACCAGTAGATGGAGACGGATTGAAGACATATCTGAAATCCGACGAGTTCCAATCGGCAGATGCGACTATTGTCACGTCCCAACGAGCCGTAGAGGCTCTGAATGTTCATATAGCCGGATTGTCCGAGTCCAGTCGAAAGACGCTATTGAATAAACCGTTGTATACTGTGGGTCCTGCCACGGCCAAGATGTTCAAGGATGCTCATTATTCCGACATTCGAGGAGGAAGTAAAGCAGGCAATGGAGACATTCTGTCTGATCTTATAGTAGACCAATTTCACACTGGCTCGCATCCATTGTCGAAGTTTGTATTCTTCACGGGTCTGACAAGAAGAGACATTATTCCAAGACGAATCACCCAGACTCATGGCATGTCGCTGACTGAAAAAGTCGTTTATAAAACTCGAGGTATAAACAATATTAAACTCAGGTTACAAGAGACAATATCTGCATACTCATCAGCCACGATACAAAAAGAAGGGTCTCCATGGATTGTATTTTTTTCTCCCGCTAGTGCAGAAGACATTGTTCAAGTTCTCCAGCAAACGCCTAAGAACAAGTTCAGATTGGCGGCAATCGGTCCAACGACGGAAAGGTATCTCATAGCCAACAATCTTGCTCCAGATGCGATAGCACAAGTGCCAGATGCAGTGCATTTGATAGAAGCGATTCTTCACAGTCAGAAATCATAATCTAATTTAATTTTTTTCTTATATTTATTGAAATGCATTTTTTTTTTTCAGAATGAAACGTTGACACTATCGAGTTCGGGAATCACGAGAGCCGTCTGAGCACCGTTTTTATAGTCAACTTCGGCTTTTACCAGTGGGTTATTGATGGTGGTGATTTCGATTCTTGGTAACGGCAGCTTCCCAGGTATCAAGGGAATGATGGAGAATTCTATACATGGCTGTGAAGTTATCAAACTGTCTTGCCTATCCCGCAAATTGAACAGCGACCGTCGTTTGCCGGCTACGGCCCACTTATCATGAGGAGCCAGAACATCGTACGAGAATTCGGTTGAGGGGTCTACAGGTGAAGGAACATCTTTCGATCTCCAGTTTTGATATGATTTGATCACCAGTTGAGTGTTGATTGTATTACCAACAATAAAGTGCTCCTGAGGCGGCAGCAATAACTCGACTTCATGGACCACGTGAATCTCTGGAATCGACACTGGAATCACCAGAGTCGCAGTAATGTCTTTGAAAACATCCTCATCATCTTCATCAACTTTGGGAACATAAGATGCAGCGATCTGTTTTAGGATCTCAATCACCTCACTCCTTTCGCCTGGAGAAATCCACGACATCGACGGCAGACTTTCAAAATGCTTAATGGCATCACTGCTAATGATCAGCTTGCCGTTAATACCGTAGCTCCAGGTGTCAATGTCTAGAAACCTGATTGAATCTTTTAATAAAAGGAGGTACTTTCTCAGTGGTCCAGACTTCAATCTTGTCTTTAGTCCATGCCATATAAATGTCGTACATTCTGCGTGTGGGTTGTTAGTTCATGTCTCGCAACATATGAGCTGCCAACGCCAACTGCAAACTTACCGCTTGCTAAATATCTATGGCGAATCACTAAAGACAACTGCTCATGCTCTTCGGGCCCAGACTCAGGCTCAGTATCTTTGCGGAATATGCTAAAAGAATATGATACAGGATTACCTGCAAATGCTGTAATGGGCCCCGATTGCTTCGGAGTCGACGTCTTGTAGTGTTTCGACTCCTCTAATTGTGCAGTGGCGATTCGCACTGGTCGATTGGCATCTTTGCAAGAAACCGAGAAGCGGGAAAACAGCCTAGTGCTTCGGAAAAAATCCAAAACGTTGACATCAATAGCCAGCCCAGTATCGAGCTCGCTTGAAAATGAATGCTGGAATGTTCCCTGTTCGGTGGTATAGTCGACGGTGATTTTGATAGGAATGATAGCGCTTTCTGTTTCGCTGGTCAATGGGATATTCACAAGCAAATCTGAATCGGCCCTGACATTGTCGACGGTTATTGAAGGCTGGCTATATTTACTAGGCAGAATAGATGATTCAGTGTCTTCACCACCACAGGACTTAATGAAAACTTCTGCATCTGCAGGACTCAGTTTAACATCATGAAGCGCAGGTTTGAGACGCACTTTCAGCGACTTCACTTCATGTTTCACATGAACATCCAAGCACACCTGTCTCTCAAAAAGAGTGAAAGGACTAGCCAATCGTAACGAGGCCCATAGGATATCGGGAGACGGGTATAAATAAATAGAAAGGGAGCCATGATGGGCATCATCAGAGAGATCTTTAGCCAGAGTCAGCTTTTTCACGACAAACTTTATACTTTCTATACTGAACGAGCCTTGGATAAATCGATTTGTCGAAAACTCCAGCCTGGTCGTTTTATTAAACGCAATCAGTGGTGACTCCATCCGCAATGATATTTTCTCATTCTTGTCATTGACTAACCCGATGGTCGCGTAATCAAACGACAACTCTTGCGACTTGAAATGGCTCTTGGCATCACATGAGACAACATACGTACCATGAGATGCTTCGTTGTGATAAATATGTGGAGTTACATGGAGATGCATCCAATCATCCAGTCTGTCTTCAATAACATTAATGGATTGACGACAACAAAGATCGTGCACCGTTTGAAGCAACTGCTCAACTTCCTTATTGATCAGGTGTCGATGTCTCTTGAGTAGTTCTAAAGAATAGTGCAGTAGCTTATTGTCGGTAAGCTTGGAGTCCTTTTGGTCAGTATGCAATTTGGCACTAATGTTTGTCAGACACTCCACAAAGATGCTCAAAAGATACGTAGAAACACTGTCCCATCCCTGTCGCCCATAAAGCGGCGGAATCGTCTCGAGTATTCGGGCAGCAGCCTCATAATCCTTTAGTTGATAGTCGAGAAGGGCCAATTGAGTTGATAACCTGTCTACAATTCGCACCCGGTCGGCAAGATCAAACTCGGAACAAGCAGCCACAGTCAGCTCGCGATATTTGGCATAGAACGAGTCGGCAGTTTCCAAAGCTTCCTTGATGTCCGAGTTTCTATTGAGAACCAGATCAAGATACAATTGATTATCGTTATCATCCGGCTCATTGTTAAGAGAAACATCTGAAAGTACCCCTTCAATGTAATAGTCTTTACCAGACCCTAGGACCTCTAGAGATCTTCTACACAGTAGCAACATTTCTCCTCGCCCATGGGATACTTCCTTTACAATGCCCTCCGGTAAAGATTCACTGGCCTTGAGAAACTGTTTGACAACATTGTATGACCATTCGGCGACCAGAAACTTGTTCTTTCGGTTGGATAGTAGCAGATCGTCCATTTCCGAAACAAACGACCGTAGTCTACCATATAATTCAGCTATCTTTAGAGCCGAAATAGAAGCTGATGAGCTTGCCTTTGATATATACAATAAAAGACTCGCCTGGCGAGCAAATAAATAGCAATGGAACTCAAACAACGAGATGCTATTAGCCATGATTTTGTGACGAATGGATTTATCATTGCCCAAACGCAGGAGATGTGACGAGCTTGGTGGCCTGGTGGATGATGATGAAGACGACGACTCGGTGGAGTTTTCTTCGAATCCAACACTCGTAAAGAAAGTGGCATTGTTCTGGTTCATGGTTTGAGTAAAAGACGATTCCAACTGATCGTATGCCAATAGAGCATCTTCGAACAAGTTGATGTTTTCAAAAGACAACGCCAGACCCTCCTTCATGACGAAAAACGTACCAAAATTCCAACCCATGACTTTTTTCTTGGCTTCTAGTTTTTCGATTTCTTGTTGATAAAGAGCTACTCGTTTACTAAACGCCTCGAGAACGCCCTCCTTGATTCTCGTCATGGTATCGGTCCAGGTGTCCATGACCTCAATGTCGCTAACCGAAGCTCTTGTCATGTCTTTTTTGATCTGAATGCATCGGTCTTTTTTCGACCCAGCATTGAAATCGGCCTTGATCTTGTCAAATACGCCAGATCGGAACCGGTTGCCAGAAAACGCTTTGCTTCCCACCGGTACATAGTGGATTATAAGCCATTCAGTAGGATCTCTTAGCGACATGACGTTTCTGGACAGCCATTCTCGAATCATCTTTCTCACTGAGGATCTATACGTATCATTGTCTTCGCATTTCACGAGCATGATTTTCAGATACGGTGCATCCGACAGACCCAGCATCTGATGAGGGACACTACTGCTAGCTTCCGCGTGTTCTTCTATGAGATCCACATCCAGATTGGGAATCGACCTTAACGGTCTACCAATTGGGTTCCAATGGAGGTTGACCAGGGGTAGTCTTGCCAATAGGTCGTCTTTCAAGTCTGCAAACACTCCAAAAGGATCGAAATACGACACTTTGGTAGTCCTTTGATCTCCAAATGCCGCAGTGTCATACGCATCTGAGGAGTCTGTTGTAGACGAATTGGATGATATTGATAGATCTGGCACAGTTGGCGCCACCGTGGTCGCGTCTGAAGTAATGGCGGCCTGAGGCTCTTCATTAGATGTTGGATCAGTAGGATCAGAAAGAGTCAGGGTCACAGAGTCGGCAATTGATTCCACCGTGCCACCTACACGCGAGTCAACTTCTGTTAGCTGAGAAGCACCATCTGCTGTCATTCTACTCGGCTGCTCAGAAACAGATCTCTAAATAATAGACTGAATATCTGGCTTGATTGATAACAGATGGTGAAGAGGCATGGGGCATGAGGCATGAGGCATGAGGCAATGAGATAAACGGAGACCGTTATCGCTATATCGGAGATTACACACGTGACTAGAGCTCCCCTTCTTGGGCTCTTTCTTGTAACCAATAATCTGTTTTCCTGTTTTTTTGAATTTACTAGCAATATATATCAGTTTTTAGATGTGGATAGCCTCTCTTTAGTAAATGACCAAGTTACAGCTCTTGTTCAGCAGTACTTTTAAGTAGCACATTCCTCTATTTGAGATTCATTCCTCAGCACGGCTGAATGGTGAAATATCGTAATTTGTGAATCTCACCTCACGAACTCTCTTGGTTATTTGTACTCTTATGTTACGTTACCCCTTAAATCATCAATTATATCGTTTCGGCGTTGAATCATCTGTCATACGCTAAGCGTTTATGTCGATAATTGACATCCGAATACGAGACGTGGGCTTGAATTGTTGCAAGATAGTTGCTGACTGGTGCTTCAACAGCAAGCGTTAGTGCCACGATGTCCAAGCCAGATAAAAATGGCAATGGATTACCCCCGCACAATAATCGAATAGTTCCAGACTATCTGACGAGGGCTGCTAATGCTACTCCAGGATCTTCTTTACGAAGACTGGTCAGTAGTCGAAGTCGACTTGCGGCCACTACGTATGGCACTCCCTCGAGGCCTAGTTCGAATCAGGATGATTTGGCAGGCTGGCTATCATCTGTTCGAACAAGAATCTCACGGGCCTTGAGAAACGATGACCAACAAGCCAGAGAGTTACAAGACCAAGAAGAGGAGTACAAACGTCGAAAGCGAGAAATGGAACAAGCAGAGGCTGAAGCTCATGATGAGAATGAAGAGGTTCGAAGTTCGGCTTTTGAAAGGCTTGGCTCGCTTTTGTACAGCTTTTATGGACAAAACTCCGCCAAAAGACCATATAATAATGAAGATGAGACTTCTTTTGAAGAGTCAACTCCTTCTGGCAAAAGGATCAAATATGACTCGGTAAGTGCGAGAACTCGTTGTTTGGTTTTGTTTATACTGACATGTATTCTAGGCACCATCGGAGGGAAATCCCGAGGAGATTATGCCCATTTCGTATAATGAATCGTATGATTCCGACGATGGAAAAGACGTATTTGGAGAGTCTGGGGCATTTGAAGATGAGCAAGAAAGTGATATTGACATTATAGAAGACCATCATGAATATGAGCATGAACATGAACCTGAACATGAGCCGGAGTTGATTGCAGAGAGTGAACAAGAGGAAGAAGAGTCAGTCAAGGACGAAGTTGAAGACCTTGATGAAGATATCAGTGAGGGTCTAGATGAGGAGTTTGACGAAGAGCTCGATGAAGAACTCGATGAAGAACTCGAAGAAGAACTCGATGACGAACTCGAAGAACATGACGAGGTTGATGAGGAAATTAATGAAAGTCAGTTTCCAGGATCCCCAGCGTCTTCTGAATATGATCAATATAGTGACACGGGTGCGGATGATACACATGCCAGTAGCATGTATTATGATGCAGATCAGTCAATACGATCCCAATCTCAGGCTCAATCTCTACCCCAGCATCAGCATCAGCCACAGCATCAGCACCGACCTGAGCCTCTACCTGAGTCTATCCCTCAGCACCTACCCCAGCACCAACCTCAGCACCAACCTCAATCGAAACCTCAATCACAGCCTCAATTGCAACCTCAATCGCAACCTCAATCGCAAACTCAATCGCAACCTCATCCGCGACCGCAGTTACAACCTCATGATGTGGAGGTCGTAGAACTTCTGTCTTCTGACGAGGAAGAACAGGAGCCTTTGCAAAAACTTGACCAAGAACCTGAACCCGGGAGTGAATTTGAAGATCAGGGCACTACTGACCGTCACAGCTCAGTTCCAGCTTATCCTTCTGGCACTACCGCGTCTCCTTCTTTACGGTCCCCTATGCAGCTGCAGCCTCAGGTTCGTCAATCCTCGCAGTGGAGAAGTTTAGGAGTCTCTGATCCTCGGACAGAACCCGTTCCCTCTTCATTAAGATCATCATACAACACTTCTCTATTTGTGGATGATAGTAATGACCACCATGAGATTGAACAAGGCGAAGAAGAATATTCTGAATCTGAAGACGAATCTGCAGACAGGCCAGCATCAGAAGATGAGGAACCTCATATCGATAGAGTAGATACCAGTGAGGAGAATCGTGGTGCCAGTGTTCCAGGCTATTATAATCGTTTCCACCAACCGTTTGATAATGTTCGTGTGCACCAAGCAGTGGTCAACCAAAATCTGGCCCATGGCCCCGTGCATCCAATCGATGGTCGTACCGTGAGCGGAATGCTATTCAACGTTTCTCTAGATGATCTTAGAGAACGTCGGATGCAGCAGCAGCTGCGTTACCATCGGCTTCGGATGCAGCAGAGTGAAGATAGGAACAACAGGGAGCACGAACATGGGCACGAGCACGAGTACGTGGAGCAGTCCGAAGTCCAGCCTGTGAATGAGTCTATTTTTCACTCTCGCCACGATGAACATGCAACTGTTCATAATGACGACGTGCCGACTGCAGACAACGTAGACCTTTTCACTGACCATGCAGAATCGTCAACAGGAGCCCTAATTGACCCGAATCTGACTAAAATGGCATTGGATATGGTTGAGTCTCACCCACAGTATCAGTCGCAGAACGAACAAGTACCAGTTCCTGTGATTGAGTTGGACGATGATGACATACAAACTCTAGAAGAAATAACTTGGACAGTACCTACAGCTGCTGAAGCCCCCAGCACCGATAATGTCAATGAATCAACAGGATCTGTAGACCATGCATCGGCCGTCGCTTCTTCATCGACCCAGCCGGCTACTGCAGAACCTCTGACTCCCCCTTCTGAAGAGGTTTCGGTTTCGGTTTCGGTTTCGGTTTCGGTCTCAGTGTCGGCGCAGGAACCTTCTTCAGTGGACTTGGCATCTGCTTCTTTCAAAGGTTCGAGTTCAAAGCCCATTGTCGACATCACTCAGTATTTGCCGGCCAATCCAGACACACCCAAGATCAAGTCGGCGAAAGATATTAATCCGTTCTACACGGAAACAGATCAATCTGTCATTAATACCTACCAGGCAATGTCTGATGTTGTCACCAGACGATTTAGGGATGTCAATATAAATTTTGCATTTGGCGAAGCGTCTGGCGATACTGATACCATAGCCGAAGAAGAGTTGGTACAGGAACAGAGTATCGAGGTTGACGATACTGTTCCCACAGTTGTTCCCACAGTTGTACCAGAGGCGAGTATTGACGAGCCTACTGGCGAACAGAAAACAGCAGAGGACAGCACGCATACATCGGACACATCTAAAGTAGAGCGGTCTTCCGAGTTGGCTGCCCAAACGTTGGCGCTCTTTTCACAGTCTTCCTTATTTTCTGGACGACCCATTGAGAGTATAACCCCGGTAGTTACAGAACAGCAAGTAGAGGAGCAAGCAGAGCGGCTTGTTTCTGGCTCTGTGCTTGGTCTACAGCAGCAGAACCATGATGGAGTGGTTGATGACCCTATGAATATAGAAGAACAGCCAGAGCAGATGGAGCCAGAAGGATATAGCATGTCGCATGAACAGGCGTCACAAGACCATGCTGATAGCACAATTGATTTGGAACAGCGACCATCAGAGCAGGCTGAGGTTGACACCTTTCATCAGCAGACTGACAGCATGGACATTGATGAAGTCAGTGTCGAGGTTGAAGATTCTAAAAAAGCGTCTGAGAGTGGTGTTGAGGCTGTTGTAGAACAGGGTACTACTCCTCCCGTCGAGGTTGAAGATTCCATGCAAGAGTCCGAGAGCGTTCCTGAAGCTGTTGCTGAACGCAGTCACACCCCTCCCGTTGTGATTGAAGATTCCAAACAAGAGTCTGAGAGCGTTGTTCAGGCTGTTATAGAACAGAGTAAAACCCCTCCCATGCAGGAAACTTTCGATTACTTTGTTGAAGAGCCCGTTTTAGACCCACCGATAAACGTTGTTGAGTCCAGCTTCCATGATATGGACGGCGTATTGGTTGAAGAAGTTGCCAAATTGTATTCCGGTCCTATATCAGAGTCGGAAATAGTTGCTGTTGTTGAAGAACCAAAAGGTACAGACGTCAAAGAGGAGTTTACGGATTTCGAGGACAGGATTGAATTTGAAACTGCAGAAACTGAAAGAGGTGAAAATGTGGCTTTTGTCGTAGGAGGTTACAAAGTTGATGATCAGGTAGAGGCGGAAGTTTCTAAAGTACCGGATGAAATGGACACGAGTGAGATTGCGGCTAAAAATGTGGAGGAATCAGTCTCTGTGGAAAAAGAGACCTTCCCGTCTACGTCTACAGTGGCTATCGAACAAGTACCTGAAGTGAACCTCGAGCTAGCACCCAATGTGGCCCTCGAGCAAGTTGCTGAAGTTGGGACTGCTGTTGGGGAGATTATGGAAACAACCAATGATGCTGACGGTCTTGATGGCTCTATACAGCTGGATATGGATGCATCCCAGGAACCACTTGGGATGGTAGAGGATATAAACAAGTCTGAGGCGGATGGGGCTATCGAAGCTGCCGAGTCTATGGATCCTTCAGAGGGGTCTTTTGATGGCAGCTCTATTCAATCGGCGGAGCCTACTGTGCTGACCGAGGCTACTGCTGGGTCTACTGCTGAGTCTGCTGAGTCTACTACTGGGCTTACGGAGCCTACCGAGTCTGCTAAGCCTGTTGAGACTACTGAGCTTACCGAGCCTACTACTGAGCCGGCTGAGCCCACCGAGTCTACTGAGTCTTTTGAGACCACTGAGCTTACTGGGCCTACTACTGAGTCCCCTGGGCCTGCTGAGCCTGCTGAGTTTACTACGCCTACTGATCCTATCGTTCCTACGGAACCTACTGAGCCTATCGTTCAGACTGCCGCCAAATCCACCGAGCATGCTGCTACAGAAGCTGAGATGATATCAGCTCCAGAAGCTCATAACGACAATGGAGCTCAATCGCTTGACCTTCCAAAACCAAAGAAAAGCCGAAAGCGCAAGTCAGTAGAGCCTGTCGATAATACCTCTTCCCCCAGTGTCAAAGCGAGGGCTAGAATCCTCCGGAGCGGTCGCAGATATGAAGAGGGACCTGGTGCTGAAGCAGATGTTCCGGAACAGGCAGCGGAAGATGCGGAAGATGCTGAAGATGCAGAAGATGCGGAAGATGCTGAAGATGCTGAAGATACCGACAATGTTGATCTCGATGCATCTAACGAGACAGGGCCATCCGCTCAACCAGCGCATGAAGTCGAGACGACTGATTCTTCTGAACCACAAACCCGGCCTGAAGAGCGGGTGGTGCTCCCAGAACAAAAGAAACGCAAGAAACAAGGTCCCCGGACCAAGGTGAGAAAAAGAGCAATAAATCTCAACCGAAAGGGTTAGAAATTATTTATTTGTTGTTTGTTGTACAGTTTTTATTGCAAATATAGCTTTATTTATTTCCTTATATTACTTGATAAACGTGTATGATGCTTGGACAGGGATGTTTCGAGACTGAGAAGAGACCAGCATTGTGTGATCGTTGGTCCATTCTACACTAGGATCCATATCAAAGCTCAAATCAACCTCCTCCAGTAGTCTTGGTTGCACAATCGCACCACTTGCGGTGAAGTTTTTCTCACTCGACTCGTCATGGGTACCGCCGAATGACAGATAGGGCATTTTTATACCCAGAAATGCCCGTTCTATTTTCCACATGGCAATATAATACTTGGAGGTGGCCTTTGATACTAGGAGTCCACCCAGATGCTTTCCGTCAGGCGCAAATTTGATGTTACTGAGACACGTGTCTGACAATGTGCCGTTCCCGAGCGATTCGACCAGGGTGCCATTGCGAAGATCGTAGACCTGACCAACAATTAGACATCCTTTTGAATCATACCTACTTGACTCGGAAGGGTGTGTGTCTTCTTGTGATGTACATACAGCAAACCTTTGCTGAGGCTTATGGAATTCAACATATTTCGGGTACGTTGTCATGATAGCTGACAGGCATCGGATTGATTCTGCGATTAGCGATGTTCCGCCACCAGAAGATTGCCATTTTGTGGCGGGGTCAGTATTAGAGTCCAGAAGCTTGACAGCTGCCGCAGTAATCGTTGATAAATGACCTGCCTTTACAGGGATGTGTGATGATGAAACCAATACTGTTAGTATTCGTATTGAAGTGATGCGAGAGTCTAGAGATTTGGTTATGTCAATAGTTTGGACGCTTAATGCTGATATTAGTAGCGCCATATCTCTCACTGATATCTGTTCAATGCATCTACGACAGACTTGACTCGATCGGGTTTCCTCTTGTGCTTCCGCGTCTTCAATAAAACCATCTCGGTGAAGAATAGAGATCAGAGCCTCTAGAATAACTATCGGGCTGATCTCTTGTTGCCATTTCTGCCAGCCACTGCCAATTAGCAGAACTGCTGTGTCTCTTAAATTGGGCGGAGCGTCTCCTATAAGAGATAGCTGGAGAGACTGGGCGATTTCTTTAGTCAAATGGACGTCGTCTTCACAAGTCCTGGCAAGAGAGCTGAGGATGACCATGGCTTTGATGCCTTTTGTTGCGAACAAGTCGAGACTGACTGAAGGAACTAAGATGGGCTAGTTAGTCTGTAGTATCGGTGGGTTTGACTTGTTGGCTACTTACGTTTCGGTTGCCAAATCTTGACAATGCGTTCCTTGTCTGCCCTCGTGACTAATACATCGAGGCATTCAAGACATGTCGTTTGTAGCCTCCCAGTAGAATGTATGACAATATCTGCAAAGTCATCGATACGCGATGAGCACTCAAAATGTAGCTCTTCCAGCCAATTCAGCAAATCACCATGTGATACATCTTCTCCTAATCTTGAAATTAAAACGATAACAGATGCCACCCATAAGGCCACAAGCTTGACCGATGCAACAGAGTTCAACTTGGTCAAAACTGAAATCGACGAATTGGCTGTCCAGAAGCTGTACTTGCTCGCCAGGCCTATTTTAGCTGGAGGGCCAGGTGTCGTTAAGTGTTTCTGCCAGCTTCTTTCCGCATGATCATCATCTATCGATATAAGCGATTGAGCTATTGCTCGTATCACAGATATATCTGTGTCAGCATTTTCGAGGAAGCTATTGAGATTCAGAGCGACAAATCTATTTGGGCTGAGAATTTCATAATCACGCCTTGTATTGTCAGTTGCGGGCAATACCTGGACGTAATCGGCCTCGTCTTCGAAGTTTTGAAGAAATTTTGGCAAGCTGGTATGGTATGTGTATATTTCTTCTAAACTATGCAAATTCCAAGCACGTTTTTCGCCATTTCTGTAAAAAATCTGGATAGTGGATAATGGCATCGGTTCTAATTGTCTAGACCGCTGAAAGGTGATTTTCTCGATTTCAATACCCTGGCCTGGGATCTGTACCAACAGCTCATTTGTTAGCGAATTGATTATCGCAACTGTACTGCTAGCGGATGTAGCAATGATGAACCCATTGTGATCAGGGATTTTAAGTATTTTCTTGACTGCCGTTGCAAATATAGCGCGAGAGTACCTTAGTGTCATAGTGACCTTGTCCATGATGAGTAGCTGTCCATTCAAACACCCAATTACAATGTTGGGGTTGTTGTCATTGTCAGGCATCAGGGCAGTGACAATGGAGCCACGGTCTAGTATTATATTTCTGTCTGTTGAGTTGTTTAGAAGCTCTGATAGGCTGTATATTTTAATATTATTGCCTTTAGCAAAGATGATATCTTCATAATGCAAGACAGACTCTATGCCCAATGAACTCAATGTACCCATGGCAGTGGATGGTAATGGGACTGGAGCAGACCATTCTAGAGTGTTTTTGTTAGTGTCTGCAAAGTAGACGAATAACGAGTGCTCTTTCAGTACTATTGCAAGCAGATGTCTATTAACATAGTCGTATGATACGTTAATAAGAGAATTAGATGATTCCCATATTGGCTCCAGAATCTGTATCGTGCCATTTGATACCCACGTCACAGTCCCATCATAACTAAGAGCCCCAAAGTGTGCTGCTTGGGATGCTTGTTCAGGCTCTGCCTCCTCAGAATGCCTAGCTGTAGCCTCGGCGGTAATCAAACAACTAAATTCATGAGTTGTACCCGAACTAAACTCCCGGACGTACCTGGGATGTTCTTCCTGCACCAGTCTGTAGAAATACCATCCTTTACGATATAGAATGAGAAACAAATTCTGACACACTCTCTTGATAGCAATTATACCATCATTGTCCATGACATGCCCTGGAAACTCTCTATGCGGCTGCAATCCATATTCAGAAGGTCCAATAATAGCTGTTTCTCCAGATCGAATATACTTTAATAGAGCCTGTTCACCAGAGTAGGAGGTCGCCACAGGCCAATCGGGTAGTGACTGCACATGCTGCTTGATCTCAAAACTGTTGGAATCTACCACAATGACCTCACAAGATCTACCCCAGATGTACAGAGATGATTGACGAGCCAGTGCTGGCTCAATTCCCTGGGCAGTTAATGGTAGCTCTCGGTACGCCAGCAGCTCGCCAGAAGGGAGTAAGTATCTGGCAATGTGATTGTTGTATAATGCAATTAGCGAGTCTTCTCCAACTTTCTCGATAACTTGTAATGCAATTAAATCTGATTCACCATTCTGATCAATACCGCGTATAGTGGAGAGCAGATCAAACCTGCCAGTCTCCTTCAGATATACTTCAATTATACCGGTGCTATAACCAACCAGCAGACCCTGGCGATAAACAGCTGATGTAATGGGAATCCCACCTCCAGCACTATCGCCACTCACATCGCTATCTCTGATCTCAAAGACGACAGCAGACTCAAGGCCATCCATTGCTTGAAGACCAATGGATGTTGGTACGAAATAAATACGGGTTAAGCTTAAGGGAAGAAGTTCAAATAGCGCCGTACTGTTTATATAGTGACATCTCGCAGATCATGATAAGATAAGATAGGCCTGGTAGCTCGATAAGACCGTTCTCTATATCTAAGGACTATACGTTGATCATGAATGTTCTGGGCGCTGCCCTGACCCGTTGCTCCGCTTCGCGGAGTACGAGACCGCAGTCAGCTTTCTCCACTAACCTATGGGCATGGTAAGCTCGGTCCCGGACCTCCGCTTCATGTAACGAACCTCTATATATCTCTCTACCTTGGCAATTTCACCTGCTAATTACGTGCCCTCTATCACACTTTTTCCAATCCATTGAAACTAACAAAAAAAGATAACGTCAAAGACAGGACTCGAACCTGCGCGGGCAGAGCCCAATGCCTGGCTAACATGTTATAGCAGGGCAACGCCTTAAAACCACTCGGCCACTTTGACTGATTGCCCTAAAATGGGCCACTGCCTACTTATAATGTGACTCTTTATCTGTTTCAACATATGCGTGTTATGCAATAACATGCAGTAATTGAAATCAAAAAACACTTTTTTGAAAGAAAAACACTTTTTTGAAATGGAAATCAACCCGAACGCCCGCGGCCGCTCAATGGGCCCTATGACTCGTAATCGAGTCGCGTCTCTAACTCGAGACAACCCCGCCACCGACATTGACGCGCGCGTTGCCGAACTTGAGAAGGTCTTAAGCCAACAACAAAACGCCATGATGAACATTGTTACAGCCTTCAAAGCCCTCGAAC
>JAJMIG010000153.1:0-28919 GCA_030583365.1 Sugiyamaella japonica | reverse complement strand
CCATTGAAGCTGCTCGTCGTCGAATCGTATATGATGCGGTACCCAAACTCAGTTATGACAGAGCACCGACATTCAAGATTGGGGATCTTCTTCTCCTCCATCAAGTTAGTCCTCGGGCGTTACCGGGCAAACCAGCCCAATTCCGAGACTTTTGGAAGGGTCCTTACAGAGTTGTCCACATTCAAACCTCAAAAGGAACCAGTGAACCGCTGTACACACTGGAGCATTTACACAAACGTACCGATATTCAGGAACGCGTCCATCCATCTCGACTCAAGCGTATTACAAGCTTAGACCTCCCTCAGAATCGAGAGTCCAGCTTCGGGGGGGTGTCGGAGGTTAGGAGGATGAGACCATCCGAGGAAACTGGCCATGCCTCCTAACCCAGGGAATATTTAAGGGTCATAGTTCCCGTACTAGTTAGATAACTTCAATATCATTATATACCAGAACCGTGCAACCCACGTAGTCGACGCATAAGTGTAACCCACTAAAGGTAGAGCAACAGACTGGACTGGACTGGACTGGACTGCACGACATTGGGGGTTCATGCTCAAACAGGCTCACTGAGCAACAAACCGATGGTGGTTAGCTGAGCAACCGATGGTGGTTAGCTGAGCAACCGATGATGGTCAGCTAGCAACCGATGGTTGTCAAGATTCACAGGGATTTCAGTGCGCTTTGTTGTCCATTGGTGGTATGAGTTATGAGTTATGAGTTATGAGTAATGTTATGCCATCAATAGCCAAGTCAAGTTCACGACATTCTCGGTGCTGGTGCTGCCTGCTCAGGTTCAGTCGTCCATCATATCAGTTGCTGTGACACCTGTATCGGCGTGGGCGCGGAGATGAACTCTATAAGTGGGGGTACTCACCCCACACGCACGTCATATCGACAGTAGATGGTGGTTATCCCAAACTATATAAAGGACCAGAGTCAAGCCATTGCTAATTCCTCTACCCACCTTACTCTCTACTCCATCACAATGGTCAAGGTATTATTGACTGGCGGAAGTGGCTTCATCGCTGCACATGTTCTTGATATTCTCCTAGAAAGGGGCCATGAGGTCGTCACTACGGTTCGATCTCATGAAAAAGGCCGCAAAATATATGAAGCACATGCCAATACTCCCAAACACAAACTGTCATATGTGATTGTTGAGGATATTGCTCAGGAAGGCGCTTTCGACGAAGCAGTCAAATCAGAGCCTGGCTTCGATGCTGTCATTCATACTGCCAGTCCGTTTCATTTCAATGTCAAGGACCCAGTAAAGGATTTCCTCGATCCAGCCATTATTGGTACTACTAGTGTATTAAAGGCCGTTAAAGCATATGCTCCAACTGTCAAGAGAGTGGTCATTACATCTTCTTTTGCGTCCATTATAAATCCGGACAACCATGCCGAAACCTATTCGGAAAAGGACTGGAATCCCGTTACTTGGGAACAAGCTCAGAACCCCGCCAATACTTATAGAGCCAGTAAGACGTTTGCCGAAAAGGCTGCCTGGGACTTTGTTGAAAAGGAGAAACCCAATTTCTCCATCACCACCTTGTGCCCACCTCTTGTTCTAGGCCCTATTGTCCATTACCTCAATTCTCTCGACGGTCTCAATACGTCGAATGCCCGAATCCGCGATATCGCTCAGGGCAAGTATAAAGGCGACACCGACCTGCCTCCTACGGGCACCTTCATCTGGGTCGATGTTCGAGATTTGGCTCTGGCCCATGTTTTATCGGTCGAGGTCCCTGAAGCGGCCAACCAGCGCTTCTTCATCACTGCTGGATACTTTTCCAACAAAAAGATCGCCGATGCCATTCGCAAGAGCCACCCCGAACTCTCGGACAAACTGCCATCTCCTGACGCCAAAGACGACACTCCTTCCGATGTCTACAAGTACGATAATTCCAAGTCCATCAAGATACTTGGCCTAAAGTACAGTCCCTTTGATGCTGCTATCAAGGACACCGTTGACTCGCTTCTGGCCGTGGGACTCTAATAATAGGTAACGTGCAAATCAATCTGATTATATATTTCGGTCCACGTTTGCTGCCTCCGGCGGCCGGGCTCTGCCCGGACCCGTTGCTCGCTTCGCTCGAGCTGACTGCTCCAGGCTCCCCTGAGAGGTCGAGCGAGATATCGGTGAGGATGGTCGTGGTTAGGGTCGCGATGCGAATGCCATGCTGATGCGTACGCCGTTCGTTCAAGTTCATGAACAGGAGGAGGTCATCTGAGCCAGACTCATCATCTTCGGCTCGCACAATTGGACGGAATACACAAACAACCGAACCAAGCGGGCTTGAATCTTCCTTTGTCGTGTTCGTTGGTGCTGATAGCTCTTACTAGTCGTGGTTTTAATATTATGAGAACATTGGAAGCACTCTGTCACCAGTAGAGATCAATCTTCAGTTTAATGTTCATGAAATAAAAGAGGCATTGATTGCGAGTAAACTGTAAGCAGAAAGTAACATTGGTCAAACAATTGAATTATAGCTAACCAAACAGAATCACAAAGTCAGAATGTCCATGTTAACTGCCTCGGACAATGCTGTGATTACAGGCATATTTGCCGGCCTACGATCAAAGTAAGTGACCAACCCCCCTCGCGCCACTTTAGAGTAATACAATTAACAAACAATACTAGATCTAATGATGAGAGAAAAAGAGCAGCAGAGAATCTAAGGATACACCTGGTCACTTTGGCCCCCGAGATCCCCGCAGAGCAGTTCACGAGGTACAATAATGATATAAACAAGCGCATTTTCGAGTTGGCAAGAGGCACTGACCATTGTCGACTTGGTGCGGTATATGCCATTGATCAGTTGATCGATGCTGATACTGGAGAAGAAGCGTCAACCAAAATCACCCGGTTCGTCAACTATCTACGAAACGTCGTACAGACCACAGACACTGAGGTGTTGCGCGCAGCCACCAGTGCGTTGGGAAAGCTGACAATTTCCGGCTCCTTGGCGGGAGATCTGGTGGATTTCGAGGTCAAGAGATGTTTGGAATGGCTTCAATCCGACCGTCAAGAGTCTCGCCGCCATGCTGCTGTACTAGAAATCAAGGCCATAGCAGAGAATAGCCCGACTTTGTTGTATTCATATGTTGGACAGATTATTCAAGATATCTGGGTCGCCTTGAGAGATCCTCAACTTGCCATTCGATTAGACGCTGCTGATGCCTTGAGTGCGTGCTTGAAAATCATTTCCGCAAGAGATAGTGTGCTGAGACAACAATGGTATAAAAATATTCTCGACGAAGCCAAACAGGGTTTCAAGAGTACAATCATCGAGACCATTCATGGAAGCTTATTGGTGTATCGTGAGTTATTGGGAAACTCTGGTATGTTTATGCAGGATTCATATGGCTTGGTATGTAGAACTGTACTTGGTTTCAAGGATCATAAAGACGTGCTTATTAGGCGTACAGTAATAATGATTCTCCCCGACCTGGCAAAGTATAATCCCGACGAGTTTGCTCGCAGTTATTTGGCTGAATGCACTACTCATTTGATTACCCAGCTCAATGGCAAAAAGGAGAGCGGCATTGTGTTTTTATCAATTGGAAACATTGCTGTCAGCGTTCGTAGCAAAATGGCATATTATTTAGAACCGATTTTCGAAAAGATTCGCGAAGGACTCAATTCTAAAGGGTAAGCACACTGACATGGATTGCTCGAGGGAAACAAAATACTAACACAACTGTAGACGGACCCGAAAAGAACAGGAAGGAGCTATTTTCAGCTGCTTGGGAATGTTGGCAGGCGCCGTCGAACAAACTCTCGCCAAACATATTACTCCCGAAATTCTAGACTTGATGTTCCTGTGTGGACTAAGCGATGCACTGGTTCGTTGTTTAACTGACTTTGTCATGTACATTCCTCCACTACAGGATACTATTAGAGATAGATTGTTGGATATTCTGGCTCTCACTTTAAATGGTACCCCGTACAAGTCTCCAGGAAGTCCCAATTATAGTCCTTTTATGAATGAGAAGGCTGCAAGAGAATATAGAGAAGCAACCTTGGCAAAGGATGGCCTTTCTTCGGATATGACGGAGAATCAGTTAATAACTCTAGCTCTCACTGTACTGGGGCTGTTCAATTTCAAAAATCGGTCGCTATCTGATCTAGTGAAAGATTGTGTCATTCGCTATATGGAATATGATGACCCACAAGTAAGAAAAGCCGCCGCGCTGACGTCTTGCAAGATATACACCAAAGACCCCATATGCAATCACGTTAGCAGCAATGCTCTAAAGTCTGTTAGTGTTGTGATTGAGAGGCTGTTGACGATCTCGGTCACCGATACTTCTGCCGAGATCAGATATGAGGTCCTAAGTTCGCTTGACTCAAGATTGGATCCACATCTGTCTCAGCCCGAGAACGTTCGATTGCTGTTCATGGCATTGAATGATGAAGTGTTTAGTATTCGTCAAGTTGCCATCACTGTCATAGGACGATTGAGTCGATGTAATCCGGCCTATGTAATCCCCTCTCTGAGAAAGACTCTTATCCAGTTGTTAACTGAATTGGAGTATTCAAGTAATGCGCGAAATAAGGAGGAGAGTGCCAAATTACTTGCTTCATTGATCAGATCTTCAGAAGGACTCATCAAACCATATGTGAAATCCATTCTTAAGGTGTTGATTCCTAGAGCCAGAGATTCCAGTTCTACTGTTGCTGCCAGTTGTATCAAAGCGATTGGCGAACTTTCAAGAATCGGCCCTAAACAGATGCACGAGTACATTCCCCAATTGATGACTCTGATTTTGGATACGTTTCAGGATCAGGCTTCGCCCGTGAAAAGAGATGCTGCTCTGAGAACTTTGGGCCAGGTAGCAAGTAGTACTGGCTATGTTATCGATCCTTTTTTGGATTATCCTCAGTTGCTGGGTATTCTCATCAATATTCTCCGAGTTGAGCAGTCTGTACCAATTCAAAGGGAGACTGTACGACTTCTGGGTATTTTGGGTGCTTTGGACCCTTATAAATATCGCGAGGTGGTTCGAAAAACTGAAGATGACGTCGGAGAACGTGAACCTACTCCAATTGACATCAAACTATTGATGAAAGGCATGAGTCCTACTGCTGATGAATATTTTCCTACTGTTGTAATAACAACTCTGATGGGGCTTCTGAAGGATAGTTCCTTAGTGACCCATCATACTATGATTGCCCAAGCAGTCTTGTTTATATTTAAGTCGCTTGGCCTAAAATGTGTTCCATTTTTAAGCCAGATCATCCCTGGCTTATTAGGCGTGATGAGGACAAGTACGAATGCCATGACCGAGTTTTTCTTTAAACAATTGTCGATTCTTGTCAATGTTGTGAAGCAGCATATTCGCACTTATCTTGATAGCATATTTGCCATCATCAAGGAGTTTTTCCCCATTGCCTCATTACAGCCAACTATTCTAATGCTTGTTGATTCTATTTCTCAGGCCTTGGATGGCGAATTTAAGATTTACATTCCCTCATTATTACCCCTGCTCATTGGTGTGTTGCAGAGCGATCAACAAGCTGGTGGATCTCTAGAATCCTCAATCAAGGTCCTAAACAGTTTTGTTACATTTGGTTCGAACATTGAGGAGTATATTCATCTGATTATTCCAACTATTGTCAATAGATTCGAACATGCTCCGTTATCTCTTCGAATCGCCGCAATTGAGTCGGTTGGCGACCTTTGTCGTACGGTTAATCTGAATGACATGGCGTCACGGATCATCCACCCATTATTGCGTGTTATCAGGGATGGAAATGAAGAGTTGCGAAAGGTCTCGGTGGAGACTCTATGTTCGTTATGCTATCAGATGGGCTCAGAATTCACTGTGTTTATTGAAGTGATTAGCCATGAATTAGCGAAAGCAAAGGTTCACTCGTCGACCTACGAAAGCCTGAAATCCAAATTGTTGAATAATGAGCCGTTGCCTCAGAACTTGAATCCATTTCGCAATAGGGATAAAATGAGAGACGAAGCATCTCCTGCTGATGTGCCATCAATGAAACTGCCTGTTAATCAGCAACAGCTTAAATCTGCTTGGGACACGTCCCAGAGATCGACTAGAGAAGACTGGCATGAATGGATTCGTAGATTTAGTGTGGAATTGTTAAAGGAATCATCATCGCATGCCATTCGTGCTTGTTCCAGTATTGCCAGTGTGTATCCTCCACTTGCACGGGATTTGTTCAATGCCAGTTTCTTCAGCTGCTGGACCGAGTTATACGATCAGTATAAAGAAGATTTGGTCAAGCATATAGAGGCTGCGCTTACGTCGCCCAATATCCCTCCTGAAGTTCTTCAGGTTCTTCTCAATCTGGCCGAATATATGGAACATGATGAGAAGCCTCTGCCCATTGATATTAGAACCTTTTCCACTTATGCCCAAAAGTGTCATGCGTACGCCAAGGCCCTTCACTATAAAGAATTGGAATTCATGAATGAACCAACTACTCCAACAATCGAATCTCTTATCAGCATCAATAATCAGCTTCAGCAGTCGGATGCTGCTATTGGCATTTTAAAACATGCACAGCAACACCACAACCTACAGCTGAAAGAGACGTGGTACGAAAAGTTACAACGTTGGGAAGAGGCGCTGGAGGCTTATCGAGCTAGAGAGAAGGTGGAGCCGGACTCGATGGATATAACTATGGGGAAAATGCGGTGTTTACATGCCTTGGGTGAATGGGAGCAGTTATCTCAACTTGCGCAGGCAAAATGGAACAACTCTAGTACCAGTGATGAAAATCGCAGAGCTGTTGCTCCTCTAGCTGCCGCGGCTTCTTGGGGACTTGGTCAATGGGAAAAGATGGATACTTATATCTCAGTTATGAATCCCGAGTCTCCAGATCGATCCTTTTTCAATTCGATTTTGTATATTCACCGTAGCAACTTTGAAGAAGCGTCCCAGCAAATTCTTAAGGCTCGAGATCAACTAATAACAGAATTGACTGCTTTGGTGAGCGAAAGTTATAATCGTGCGTATGGAGTTGTGGTTAGAGTACAAATGTTGGCAGAGCTAGAGGAAATCATCACCTATAAGCGTTTACCTGACAAGTCGGAAGAAAAAGAGACCATGAGGAAAACGTGGATGAGACGTCTTAAAGGGTGTCAGCGGAATGTAGACATCTGGCAGAGAATGTTGAAAGTTCGTGCCCTGGTCGTGAAACCCAAGCAGGATGTGGATATGTGGATCAAATTCGCCAATCTTTGTCGCAAGTCGAATAGAATGGGCTTGGCAGAAAAATCATTAAATTCGTTGTTGGAAATCGACGATGGCGACCATCCCAATGCATCGCGAGCTTCTCCTCATGTTGTATATGCACAGGTCAAATATATGTGGGAAACAGGTAGTCATACAGAAGCGTTGACTCATCTTCAAGACTTTACCAGTCGTATGGCCAAGGATCTTAATCTGCATAGTAACGATGATCTTATCTCTCAGCCATTGCCTTCAGAGCGTCCAGGTGCTACAGCTGAGACAGAGGAATATACGAGGCTATTGGCTAGATGTTTCTTGAAACAGGGAGAATGGCAAGTCAAGCTGATTCCTAACTGGAAATCAGATAACAAGGATGTGGTTGCCGTTCTTGGTACATACTTACTGGCCACTCACTTTGATCAAAAATGGTATAAAGCGTGGCATAGTTGGGCGTTGGCCAATTTCGATGTGGTATCTATGCACGAGGGTCTGAAACTGGAACGAGCTGCTGCTATTTCAGAGGCTATTGCTGCAGCGGCTGGTACAAATACTGTTTTGCCTCCTTCTGCACTAGTTCCTTATGAGATGCCTAAAGACCTTGTTCAAAGACACGTTGTGCCTGCACTTCGGGGCTTTTTCCATTCCATTTCACTGTCGGATCAGAAAGCCCTACAGGATACTCTCCGATTATTAACGTTGTGGTTCAAATATGGTGGTGTTGTTGAAGCGGCAGCGGCTATGACTGAAGGGTTGGCGATGATTAAGGTTGAGATATGGCTAGAAGTTGTTCCACAGCTCATCTCACGAATTCATCAGCCAGATCCCACAGTTAGCAAGACACTACATGGGTTGTTGACAGAATTAGGGAAGAGACATCCTCAGGCTCTTGTGTATCCATTGACAGTGGCAATCAAGTCCGATAGTATATCTCGTCAAAAGGCCGCTTCTACTATTCTGGATAAGATGAGAACTCATAGTGCAATTCTGGTGGATCAATCAGAAGTTATAAGTTTTGAACTGATCCGAGTAGCGGTCCTTTGGCATGAACAGTGGCATGAGGGCCTTGAAGACGCTTCAAGGTACTTTTTTGGTGAACATAATATCGACAAGATGTTTGCTACCCTGGAACCATTACATGCAGCGCTTGATAGAGGTCCAGAAACATTACGTGAAGTGGCGTTCCAGACTGCCTTTGGTCGAGATCTCCATGATGCGTACGAGTGGGCTTTGAGCTATAAGAGAACAAAAGATTTGACGCACTTGAATCAAGCTTGGGACATCTATTATAGCGTGTTTAGAAGAATCACAAGACAGCTACCACAGTTGCAATCGTTGGATCTGCAATATGTGTCGCCTAAATTATTGGCGGCTCGTGATTTGGCTTTGGCTGTGCCTGGTACCTATGCTCCTGGTAAGGCCGTTGTTAGCATTGTCAAGTTTGATCCTATATTCTCAGTCATTTCATCTAAGCAAAGACCACGAAAGTTCACCATCAAGGGAAGCGACGGTAAAGATTACCAGTACATTTTGAAGGGTCATGAGGATATTCGTCAAGATAACCTTGTCATGCAATTATTTGGCTTAGTCAACACTCTGCTATCCGACGAGCCAGAATGCTTTAAACGACATCTTAATATCCAGAGATACTCTGCTACGCCATTGTCACCCAAGTCTGGATTACTAGGATGGGTGCCTCATAGTGACACATTCCATTATCTCATTCGAGAATATCGCGAGAATAAGTTACTTTTGAATATCGAGCATCGAATTATGTTACAAATGGCTCCTGACTATGAGAATCTCGCTCATATTCAGAAAATCGAAGTGTTTACTTATGCTCTTGATAATACTCGTGGCCAAGATCTTTATAGAGTATTGTGGCTCAAGAGTCGATCCTCCGAGGCTTGGTTGGACAGGCGTACTCAGTACACTAGATCTTTAGCGGTAATGTCCATGGTAGGATATATTCTAGGACTAGGCGACCGACATCCGTCGAACTTGATGTTGGATAGGTTCACGGGCAAGGTGATTCATATAGACTTTGGAGATTGTTTCGAGGCAGCTATACTTCGCGAGAAATTTCCCGAGAAGGTTCCATTCCGATTAACAAGAATGTTGACTTATGCCATGGAAGTATCAGGCATTGAAGGAAGTTTCCGAATCACTTGTGAGCATGTTATGAGATTACTACGAGGTAACAGCGAATCTCTGATGGCACTTTTAGAAGCGTTTGCGTATGATCCTTTAATCAACTGGGGATTTGATATTCCTGGCACAAAGGCTGAGAAAGCAGCAGCGGCTGCAGGGTCGTCAACCGCGGCTGCTAATACTAGTTCTGAACAACACATGAACGCTGAGCGAAGAGTTAGTGTTTCCTCTGCTAACCTCGATCCGTCAGAGCTACGGAGACGAACTATCGCTGATGATACAGAGGCCTCCAGGATTGAACAGACAACCCACCAGTCCGAAGTTCGCACTGCCAGAGCCCAGTTAGTGTTGCGGCGTATTACTGAGAAGCTGACGGGTAATGATTTCAAGAGATTTGATAATCTGGACGTACCTAATCAGGTCGATAGGTTGATTAAGCAAGCAACCAATATTGAAAATTTGTGTCAGCATTTTGTAGGCTGGTGCTCTTTCTGGTAGAAGGGCTAAAATAAGCATGTTTTTATATTTAATAAAATGAGAAAATAAATAAATATTCTGCCTAGTCTATTCTGTCTTATCTTATCTGATTAGTTGTGGGCTAGGTCATTTGTCCCAAACGGGTGTTTCTAGGGGTAGCTGTGAACTGATGAACTCACACGAGGGTTCAGATATCCAAGGTGTTTTTGATTGGATGCTGTCGTGTGATGATTGTATGATCTCACCGGTCTCACTAACAAGCGGTGAAGTGTGTCTTTGGAGGTAACCTTGAGCAGCGTCTGTTTCGTTGAATATCATATTCAATCTACTATGCTGCCTCTGCTACATAATTATAGCACAGCAACGCATCATTACCGCTCTATGCGACCGTGTCTACGATCCCATGACAATAAACGCTGTCTACAGCTTCTCTATACCATCCACGCTCCCAGCCCTCCGCGAAGCGGAGTAACGGGTCTGGGCAGCGCCCAGCCGCCGGAGGCAGAGACATACCCCAGAGCGATTCAAGGTACGGCTGGTGCTGGTTCTTTACGACTTTTTGCGACTGCGACTGCGACTGTCGCTAATTAGAAGCCAATTTCAGTGACGAAATGGTTTACTATTTCGAGTCCACTGGGGCTTCTGGTGAGATTGATCCCCCAGTCAAGATTTATATGGGCAAGCATAAAGAAGAGAGTGAGTTTTATGGTGCTCGGGCATCGAAGCGTAATGGCTAACTTATGTGCCTTTAGATGAGGAACTAATCAAATATGGGCTTGATTGCGATGTATGGTATGTACAGGGTATAAATTCCAGTGTCAGGGATGCGAGGGTTCGGACGACTAACGGACAGGTTTCATGTCGATAATCTCAGTTCGGCACATGTATATCTTCGATTACCAGAAGATTGGCAATGGGATGAGATTCCACAAGAGATCTTGATCGACTGCGCGCAGCTGACCAAGGCCAACTCGATCCAAGGAAATAAAAAGTCCAATGTCACCGTCATTTATACACCTTGGAAAAACCTGCTCAAAACAGGAGCAATGGTAGCGGGACAAGTGGGATTTAAAAAAGACAAGGAGGTCAAGAAGATTCATGTCGAGAGTCGTATTAATGCTATTGTTAACCGACTGAATAAAACCAAAACTGAATCATTCCCGGATTTGAGCCAGGAGAGATTGGACTATGATAAGGAGATGCAGAGAACAGAAATAAGCCGTAGGCAGCAGCGGGCCAAGAAGGAGGCCCAGCTCGCTCTTGAAAGGAAACAGTTGGCTTATCAGAAAGAACATGCCTACGACGATCTGTTTACAGAGGATGCGATGCGGCATTCTTCAAATCAGTTCCGGCCCGACGATTGGGAAGACGACTTTATGTAAATATATATATTTCGATTATTTTAAATAAATTGATGGTTGGTGAACTCAAATACGCGCAGGAAAGTTACCGGCCTCTCTCTGATCATCCCAGGCTTCAGTCATAAAGGTAGGGCACAAAGAGCTGTAGGCACGATAGAATACTTGACAGGGAGCAAAGTCCTCGCCCTTGGCTTTGATACACTTGTGGTAGTCGACATAGTTTTGCCAGCAGTGTTTGGTTTGATTTTGCTGAGGGAAGCTAGGAATGTTAGTAAAAGGGGGTAGGGGGATACAGGTGTACAGGTGTACAGGTATACAGGTGTACTAGTGTACTGATGAACTGATGAACTGGCGCACTGATGAACTGGCATACTGGCGAACTGGCAAACTGGTGAACTGGCGAACTGGCGCACTGACGAATGGCGAACTGACGAACTGGCGAACTGACGAACTGGCGTACTGATGAACTGGTGAACTGGCGTACTGGTAAAGCCAATTGCCGGTATACCATGCTCCTAAGGCATCTTTTATAGATGATCTCACAATATCGAGTGCCTGACCGCCCGCCAAACACCGACCGACTCGGCTACCCCGAATCATCACCAGAAACCCAATGCCCAAACTAATACCGTATTTACTTACAGAGGATTGGCTTGAACTAGACAAACAGTTAGTATTCAACCCCTTTCAATCAAACACACAAAACACTTACCAGTCTTTAGAGGAGTCTCCTTAACTTCTTCCGACATGTTTGTTGCTTGATATACTAATTAGTTTAGATGAAAGAAAGTCCAAGTCGAGAATGTATCTGTAATCGTTTGAAGATGTAAATTTCAAGACCTGCTCCACATTTAATATGATTGGCTCATTAACCCAATATCAGACCACCACAGGGAAAAGTGGGTTCCTTGCCCACGCCGCGTGCCCAGGGGCGCAGATCAAGTGAAATAAATTGAAATAAATAAATCCATTTCTTCGAGCTAGCTAAATTATCAGTGCCAAAATGAAGAGAAAGTCAGCCATTAGTGCATTATTGGCTTCGAGAAATAACAAAAGTATAAAGCTGGATACGGCAGCAGCGTTAGATGGGGAAAAAGAAGAGCGGTTAGCTGCTCGTACCGAATATGAGCAGGCAGAGGACGATTATTCAGAGTTGACTGAAAAGATAGATGACGAGGTCAATGACGAGGTCAATGGCGAGGTCAATGGCGAGATCGACTTTTCGTCACCGACCTCTGGCATAAACTCCAGTGAAGAACCGTACCCAGAAGTGGACCTAATGACTATTTCTACACTAATTCCAGATTCTGAGAATTTCGTCGACCTGGGGTCTGGTAACAGCATATATGGCATGTCCAAAGGTGAAACGGTGGCCTTCAATGGCGAATACTTAGTCACCGTTCAAAAAGGTGCTGTAAGAATACTAGGTGCTACCTTACATGCAGACAAACGCAGTTACCACATTGTTTCCCCTTGCAATAGCACCCATACTCTTCCTATAATTGAATGTGTTCAAGTTGAAGATCTTGAAATGGCAGATACAACAATAACTGAAGATAATGCCCATTTATTCGACAACTATCGAGCAATCGTGAAAATCCAACCCTGTCCTAGCGGATTCCAGAATATAATTCAATTGGCGCCTCCTTTCAAAAATCTTTGGGGTTCATCTATTGCTGGAGATGGAAACGATCTAGAACGTTCAAACAATACGTTTTGCAATCTCATTCATAAAGCCCCTTCAACAGTTGCTTTATTCACCGCATACAGATCTTGGTATGATATTGGTAACAAAATCCTCGCATTAGGCTTTGACAATGAATCTCCTCGAGTACTAGTACTAGGTCCGAAATCGTCGGGTAAAAGCTCCTTTTGCAGGTTCTTGACTAATTTTCTACTTTCATCCGAAAAGAATGCCAAAGTCCATTATCTGGAGTTAGATCCTGGCCAGCCCGAATATTGCCCTCCTGGCACTGTTTCGCTTCATTTGCCAGACTTTAACTTTAACCCAGCATTTTCTCACTCTAATTTCCGTAATGTTGTCAAAGCTCACAGTCTGGGCTCCACATCTCCAAAAGACCAACCGAGTGTTTATCTGTCCTACTGCCATGATCTCTATAAGACGTTTGAAAAGTCCCAAATACAGACCCAGACGCCTTTGATTATAAATACTCCAGGGTGGACACGTGGATTAGGCGTAGATTTGTTGACTGGAATTGCTTCATGCGTTGAGCCAAACATAATTATCAGTTTAGGACCCGAAGAGTCTCAGCTGGAGGTCAAAGGGGCCCTGTCCCACTGTACAAAGACTCGTGTCACTTCGATAGAGTCTATTCTCACCAGCAAAAACAGCAATGGCTATCCTGCAAATCCGCCCACCAGCTATTCAGCCTCGGATTTAAGGGCTCTTCAGACTTTGACATATTTACACACAAAGACACACGGAAGAAGTCACCCTGGATTCGCCTTTAATGCCACCCATCTCACAGAAACCACTCCGTATGTCATTCCGTACGGACAAGGTATGGAAACCAATCCCCTTGCCATTCAAGGCATAGCAATCACAGCTGGTGAAGGAATCGATATTGATGATGTGTCGCTGTGTATTAATGGTACTATGGTAGCCATTGTATGTGTGAATTATGATTCATCGATTATTCCCGTCAAACGAACGCCCTTAGAATCACTACCATGGATCGAGCCAGACAATGTTTCCAAAGTCCTGGTGCCCGAGACTTGCCAGTGTATTGGATATGGTGTAGTGCAGTCGATTGATCCACTCACAAAAAGCATCCGACTACTGACTCCAATATTGTCTGACACCGTCATTGGTAAACAATCACAACAACTCGTATTAGTTCGTGGTCGACTACAACTCCCTCTTTGGGAGCTGTGGAATCCCGCTCTCGACGAGAACGCCACAACCACCCCGTATCTTTCCAAGAGTGGTCCCGGCTCAGGAGTGGGAGCTCACAACTGGAGAGTTCGACGTAACGTTCTTCGGCGTGGTTACGCATAACGCATAGTCGCATTGTATATTTATATTATTTATTTATTATTCGTATTATCATTATTCATGCAATTATGCTGAGGATCTCTGTTTCATTCGATTGTATTTGGTGCGGTCGGCGTCTGAAACACTGGCTCGCACCTTGGAAAACGCTTCTTCAAAGTGAGCAGCAGTGATACGAATATCTGCTGGTCCATCTTCGAAATTGCCTAGTCGTTTTCGCGCTTGGATAACCGTGCGAAGAGCAAGACCGGCGGCTTCTCTAGTGAGATTGGCCAAATCTGCACCACTGAAGTTTCTACACCTTTCGTCATGTCCAAGTGCCGCCAGGTCCACGGATTCATGAATGGGTGATGACCTGGTAACTGTCTTGAGAATCTCTACACGCTCTTCAGCAGTCGGCAATTCAACGTAAAGCTGCTTGTCAAGACGACCAGGCCGAAGCATGGCGCTGTCAATCATATCAGGTCGATTTGTGGCAGCAATAACATATACTCCTTTGCGATCTCCAACACCGTCAAGTTCTGTGAGAAGAGTATTGACTACACGTGAAGAGGATTCAGAGTTGGAGTCGTCACGACGAGGCACAAGTGCATCCAATTCATCAAAAAAGATCACACATGGTTCTGACGCTCTGGCACGCACAAAAACTTGTCTGACTGCTCTTTCAGACTCTCCCACATACTTGTTGAGAAGTTCAGGTCCACGAACAGAAATGAAATTGGCCTGTGATTCATTAGCCACTGCTTTAGCGAGTAATGTTTTTCCACAGCCAGGAGGGCCCCATAATAGTACACCAGACGGTGCACTGATACCGGCGGCTGCATACAACTCTGGATTCTTGATTGACTCGACGATTGAATACTCGAGTTCTTCACGGATACTGCTCATAGCACCCACATCGTCCCAAGTCACATCAGGAACAGTGGTGAAACCTTCACGCTTGGAAGACGGTTGTACGGATGGAAGGGCCGACATGAAATCGTCAAAAGTAATGGCCACACCAGCCAGCTGTTGTGTAGTAAGAGGATCTGGGTGGGCAGTAAGAAACGTGTGAATTTCGTTTGGAGGAACAGATGAGTGGTGTGTGAGTGGTGTGTGTGGTGTGTGTGGTGTGTGCGGTGCCGGTAGTGCCTGTGATTCCTGTGGTGTCTGCTCTAAATTACTTTCATCTACTTCCATATCATTTATACCCTCAGTCTTTGATTCTATTGCTGTGACAGCATTCTCATCTACTGGCTCTTTCCGAGGAGGTTCACCGAGAATTCTCTTGATAGCTCGAGCTCCGGCAGCAGTAACTAAAGCATTCAGATCTGCTCCAACATATCCAGGCGTCAATTTTGCTAGCTTCTTGAAACTGAACTCCTCTCCACCTTCTAATTTCAACTTCCTTGACATTGTTTGAAGAATCTTTTGACGAGCCTCCTGGTCCGGCACACTCATACAAATTTCTCTGTCGAATCTTCCTCCTCGTCTAAGAGCAGAATCAATCGCATCTGGGCGATTAGTCGCACCGATAATCATCACCGGCTTGCCTCCCGTTTTTTCCATTGACACATCATCCATACAAGTGAGTAACTGGGCGACGATTCTTCTTTCCATTTCTCTTTGAGCACTTTCTCTTTTAGGAGTGATGGCATCAATTTCGTCAATGAAAACTAAACAAGGAGCCAAAGTTTTTGCCTCGTCGAAGATTTCTCGTAGTTTTTTCTCTGATTCTCCCGACATTCCAGAAACCACTGACGGTGCAGACACATTGATAAACGCGACTCCCAGATCGTTTGCGAGCGCGTTGGCAAGCATTGTTTTACCACATCCTGGTGGGCCATGAAGAAGAACACCGCGAGGAATATCCGACCCGATCTCGGCGTAAACTTCAGGGTGCGATAATGGCCATGCCACCATTTCTAGCAACTGTTTGATGACTTTATCGATGCCTCCAATATCCGACAAAGTGATGTTATTACCAGGGCGCCGGTCTATTTTATCTTTGGATTTTTTACTAGAGTCTCTCTTTGCTTTCTTACGTTCCGGTGGACGATCGGACCTGGTGCCCACTGGCGGTGTCACCAAAGCATCTTTACTGTCTACACCATCGACAGCTGGACTACGAACTCCTGATGAGCTCACGCCTGGACTTGGAGCAGCACTTTCGGACGCAGTGATATTCCATAAGTTGACCACGCTTTTGTTCATTTGATTTGTATCTTTAACTTCCATCAAAGAGTTGAGATCTATGCCCTCAAAGTCACTATCCATCTGCAACTCTTTGGTTTGCTCTTGCCTTTCCCGCTCTTCTTTTCTGATCATCTCAAACGCCTTGCCAACAGATTCTTCCAACGCTACTCGCTTGACTCTTCGTAAGCTGAGTTCGGCGCGCTGGCAGATATCAATGGCCTCTGTTACTCGGAGTTTTCTCAGATTTAATAACAGATTTAATTCTGCTTCGGGTGTAGCTGAATCATTGTCTTGGTCATCCTCAACATTCTCATGAAACTTGTTGATTTTCCCTGCCTCTGCTAAAGCCTGTTCTTCAAGATATTCTCTAACTAATCGATATACAGTTTTATCCAGAGTTGAATTTGACGAAGTAAACTTTCTCGCCCTTGGTCTCATGGTGGTGTGAATTATAATGGAAATACTGTCTGTTGTTTACTCTATGGACATTTTTTTTCAGTGATCAGCAACAAATGCTTATCTTATCGTGACCCCTAACCCGGCTACTGCTCACTGCGCTTCCTGAGCTCTGCGCTTCTTGAGCTCTGCGCTTCTTCAGCTCTGCGCTTCTTCACCCGTGCTACTCACTCTTTTACTAAGTTATCAACTACACAGCATTCAGTGTCAGGATCTTATAAAAGGTAAGCAATTGTGAAATATATTTGTTTGACTATAGTCATCCTACTTGAACGCAGGGACATCACAATAGACTGTAGCCGCCCTGTCGCGCAGAACCATCTCTTATCCTAACTGATAACAGTCTGATCCGTTGATTCTCCAATACAAACCCTCATGATATCCTACAATGGGAAATAATTCATCAAAAGTGACGGCTCAGGATCGAGCGATTCTGGATATGAAGATCCAGAGAGATCAGCTTCGCCAGTATCAGAAACAAATCAACACGATTCTTAAACGAGAACAAGAGATAGCTATAGAATGTCTTCGTAAAAAAGACAAGAAAAGAGCTCTATTAGCATTACGCAAGAAAAAGTACCAAGAACAGCTATTAGCAAAGACTGATAGTCAGCTGGAGACTCTTGAACAGCTCACACATAGCATTGAATTTGCTCTAGTCCAGAAGGATGTACTATATGGCCTTCAGCAAGGCAATCAAGTTCTTAAAACTTTGAACAAAGAAATGTCTATTGAAAAGGTAGAAAAAATCATGGATGAATCAACTGAAGGCATTGCCTATCAGCGGGAGATCACCGAGATGCTATCCCAGACAATTACAAATCAAGACGAAGCCGAAGTTCAAGAGGAGCTTGATCGACTCGAGAAAGAAGAGCTTGCTAAGAAGCTTCCAACCATGCCCGACGTTCCCACCACTACGTCAGAACTTCCCAATGTCCCACAGACGGAAATCACCAACCGTCATGGTGAATTGGAAGACCATCGTAAGCAACCCGTACTGGCCTAACATTGCGAGACTGGTGCCCGAGAAGAATATCCCCTAGTTTTATAGCACAGTGGAGTTAGCATATTTTTTTATTATATATTATATAACATTATTAGTCAAGCCATTCCAAAAACTCTGGTGTGAAATAAGAGATAAGGAGGTTGGCACCAGCACGAAGCGAGCCCTGAGCTGCTTCAAACGCCATGGCTTTGAGATCAAAAACCCCCTTTTCAGCAGCGGCGTGGATCATGGCAAACTCCCCGCTCACTTGGTATGTAGCAATAGGATAATCCTGACAGATTTCAGCAGTCTCACGAACAATATCAAGATAGAACGTCGATGGCTTAACAATGAATGCATCAGCTCCTTCATTGATATCACGCTGGACAGCTCTTCTTGCAAGACCACGACTCCCTGGTGGAAGCTGATATGCTTTACGATCACCCTTGGAGGGTGCACTACCTGCAGCATCTCGGAATGGTCCGTACAGGTTTCCAGCGAATTTGGCTGAATAAGACATTAGTAGCGTGCGATGAGCTAGTCCATTGTCAATAAGCCCTTGCTTGATGGCACGAATACGACCATCAATCATATCCGAAGGAGCCACAGCATGTGCACCAGCCTTGGCATAATTGACAGCCACTGCCGCTAGTCGTTGAACCGATTTCTCACGATAAATAGATCCATCTTCTCGTAACACTCCGCAATGGCCATGGGAAGTGTATTCGCATAAACACACATCACACATAATATACAGGTCAGGGAATCGGCTTCGAAGAGCTTTAATGGATCGAATAACTGGACCTTCTGGATCATCAGCCGCTGTGCCGAACTCATCCTTTACGCCCTCTTTTAAAGGAACTCCAAACAAAATCACTGCTGTCAATCCTTTTTTCACTAGCCCATCTACAAAAGGTAGCAATTTGTTTACACCCCATCTCTTTTGATTAGGTAATGAAGGAATCAAAGTCTCTTCGTCGTCATTATCAGTGACAAATAATGGATATATAAACATGTCCTTAGTAAGATGGGATTTACTCTGCCAGCTTCTTGATAGCGGGTGGTTATACCCACCTGCCAGGATAGATGTTAACTGGCTATCACTGTCAGCTACTGATGATTTTAGATATTCGGCGGTATGCATTTTGACGGTGAATTGAAAAGATCAAACGACTGGAATACTGGACAAACTGCTTGAAAAGTGTGAAATCATCCATGTTCTGAATTTCGCTTTATATTTCGAGGTTACCATTATATCGGGGTTGCGGAGTGCCCGACAGAGATAGCAGAACCCGACCGAGCAGACAGCCCACACCAATCTGACGGGGAACAGCATACGTTCACGCCACTGGGGTCTGCCTCCGGCGGCCGGGCCCCGCCCGGACCTGGTTGTGCTCTCTGCGGTCGCTGTTGTGAGGAGTCGAATGTGTGGCCCCCGCCCTCCGCGAAGCGGAGCCACGGGTCCGGGCGGAGCCCGGCCGCCGGAGGCAGAGCGCCGGAAAAGTCATGGAAACCCAGTAACATCTCTCCTAATTGTGAATGTCATCGACAAACTTAGTTATTACTCAGGGGTATAAACGGTAGGCAGAATCAAACTCAGGGGTATATCACGCTCATCGGGTAAGGGAGGTGCGGCGGAACAGAAGAAGCGAAATATATATTTTTTGATCTGCCTGTGAAGCGGTTGGTGGTAAGTTGTAGCAGTTCTGAAGTTGCCTGGCTGGGGCGGTCGTTAATCCGTGGGGTAATAATAGTCACACAATGCGGAATCTGGTAACCGCACATCGCGGGGTTCTGGCCGTGAGATCGCAGACGGTTCCCGACTTACCATTGGCATGGTCGGAGTTTGATCCGTTTGGAGATACCATGATTTGCACGTACGGACCAAGTGCCGACTTTGGCAACATTGAGATTCAAAAGATTTCGGTAAGTGCAGTTTGTTGGGGGAAGGAGAATGTGCGTAACAGCAGCAGTGGCTAATCGGATAGAAATCAGGACAAGTGTCGGTATTTGCTTCATGGGAGCTACCAGTAGGGGATCAGGTGGAGAATGACAAGGAAATTGTCAAGGTCCTTTCATCGAAATATTTTTCAGACAATGACAATGTCGTATTGGTATTGTCGAATGGCGACTTGGTTAATGTCACAGGATCGGGACATGCTTCAGAGACCGAAACTGAAGCGATTATAGAAATCGTTGGATCAATCGAGGACCTGGTGACGGACGCCTCTTGGAGCCCCGATGAAGAAATCCTCACTATCATAACTGGCAAATCGCTGATTCTTCTAAGCCGGGTTTTTGAATCTATTGCCGAAACTACAATCCAAGCGGAAGATCTCAAGATCTCAAAGCATGTTTCAGTAGGCTGGGGCAAGAAAGAGACTCAGTTTGAAGGCCGAGGCGCCAAGGCGCTCAGAGATCCCACAATGCCTGCCAAAGTCGATCTTGGAGAAGTGAGAAAAGGCGATTCCAAAAAGCATACGAGAATTAGTTGGAGAGGAGATGGTGAATTTGTAGCTGTCAGTACTATTGATAGTGTCGATGCCGGCGATGGTAGACTGATTGACAGAAGGACTATACGTGTGTTTGGTAGAGATGGAACTCTAAATAGTGTATCAGAGCCAGTTGATGAGCAGGAAGCGGAAATTTCTTGGAGACCTTCAGGCAATTTGATTGCTGCTGTTCAGAATTCTCCATCAACAGGACAGGATCTGATATTCTTTGAAAGAAATGGACTTCGAAGAGGTGAATTTTCGCTTCGCAGAGCCGTAGAAGATATTACAGTAAAAGGATTAGCGTGGAACATCGATTCAGATGTCTTGGCAGTCGTATTTGATGATAATACCGTCCAGTTATGGACGTGTAGTAACTATTACTGGTATTTAAAACAAGAAGTGTTGCCACGAGGGAGCTTGAATGGAGTTATCAAATGGATAAGATGGCACCCTGAGAAACCGCTGAGCCTGTTGGTTTGTTATGAACTTGCTTCTGGATGTGAATACCGTCTTGAGACTCATACGTTTTTATGGACATTGATATCTGGACCCAATCATAAGCCCAATGATCTTGGTACAACCGTTGTACTTGATGGATCCGACATAAATATCACGCCTCTCAAAATTGCCAATACACCTCCTCCAATGCCATTCAGAAAGTTTTCAATCGATAAACACGAGATAGTTCTCAATGTGGCTGTCAATAGTTCCAATGATCGGATAGCAGTTCTCACCCGTACGCGAATCCTCATAGCGGAATGGAACTTATCAGTTGATGGCCGAAAAGTAAAGGCACCACAGGTTGTGCAAGAGATTTCCTTGGCAACTGTGCTGCCTGATGATACAGTTCCTAAACAGTTGGCATTCGTGCATGATTTGGTTGCAATTGTAGTTGATGAGGTTGTGGGGTCTACTTTGGTGGTCTTGGAGTTGGCTAATAGAGAAGAATACTCTGTAGCGGCCGTTCACGACATTATTCCCGATGTATTTATTCTCAAGACACAGTCTGATTTCAGTGCGTTTGTATTTGAGACTGTGGATGCCAAATTACATCGATTGGATCCGAATAATCTAGATATAATTGAATCGGATACTCTATCTGGGTTTCCTGAACGTTGTATTGCTTTTGAAGTAGATGGAGGACGAGACCCGGAAGACACCGACACTACAAAACTGACAGCTTATGGTTTATCATCCAAAGGCAGATTATATGCCAACAAACGACAGATTGCAGCATCTGTTATATCTCTTGCTGTTAGTGAGAGTCATGCCATGTTTACCACTGCACAGCATTATCTGAAATTCTGTCATCTCAACTCTGATGTCGACAAGATCACCATACCGTCGGATGAGGATCAGCAGAATGATGAACGGTGTCGGGCAATCGAGCGTGGGTCTCTAATTGTTTCCGTGATTCCTTCGAAGACTGCGCTAATTCTTCAAGCACCGCGTGGAAATTTAGAGACCATTCACCCTAGAATAATGGTTCTTAGTGAAGTACGCAAGAATATTCAGGACCTGCGGTATGATCTGGCATTTAAATCATGTCGTGTTCATCGCATAGATCTCAATTTATTGCATGATTATTCTCCTGAACGGTTCTACGATAATTTGGATTTATTTGTTGATCAGTTGGAGAGTGTGGAGTATATCGACTTGTTTTTGTCGGGGTTAAAGGAAAGCAATGTGGCTGAAACCATGTATAAAGCTACAATCGATGAGGACCAGGAGAGAATAGACACAGGCAGTGGCAGTATGACCAGGTCCAAGGTAAATCGCATCTGTGATGCGATTCTTTCTGTTCTGGACACTCCTAATCGACGGTCAAAGTATTTAACAAGTATGCTAACAGCTCATGCGTGTAAATCACCTCCAGATCTTGAAGCTGCTCTTATGCTGACCAGAGAGCTGATTCCCAAAAAGGGTGCTTCATCGTCGTCTACACTTGCAGAAACGGCTATTCAACACCTGTGTTTTCTCCAAGATGTTGAGCTGCTGTATAGAACAGCGTTAGGACTCTATGATCTGGAATTGACTCTTCTCGTCGCCCAGCAGTCTCAGAAGGATCCCAAGGAATACCTTCCATTTCTCCAGAATATCCAGTTGCAGACTCCATTACGCGGCAAGTTTCTAATCGACACTCATCTCAAACGGTATTCGAAAGCACTTCTCAACCTGTCGCTTCTCGGCGAAGGCGCATTGGACGAGCTTCTCGATTACACGGTAGAACATGAACTGTACAAAGAGGCATTGGCGATTTTCAAATACGAGGCAGACAAACAGGATAAAATCCTCGAACTCTATGCATCTTATCTTCAAGGTCAGACGCAGTATTCCGAGGCAGCTCTTATCTATGAAAGTCTTGGGAAATATGAAGATGCATTGGATGTATATCAACTTTCTGGTGATTGGAGTCAAGCGTTGTCAATTCTCACTCAGCACAAACCGCAGTTCGATGAGGACAAACTGAAGAATGTCGCACAACATCTGGCCGAGATAACCTACGACGCTCATCAGTACAAGGCATCGGCTACTATCCAGCTTGAATATCTCAACGAACATCAAGAGGCTGTTCGAATACTGTGCAAGGGATATTTCTATGACGAGGCCATTCGTATATCCACCCTGTACAATCATGGTGAATTTCTTACGTCGGTGGTTGATGCCGGTTTATCAGAAGGGTTTGCGCAGATTTCCGAACTTGTTTCTGATTGTAAATCCCAGGTGAAATCCCAAGTCAACAGAATTCGAGAACTTCGGATTAAGAAAGCCACTGATCCACTTGGGTTCTTTGGAGCTGGCCAGGAGGATGATACTCCAGATAATGTATCGATTGCACCGACCGAATCGTCAACAGCACCATCGTTTTTCACCCGATATACCGGCAAGACGGCCGGGACTGCCCAGACTGGAGCGTCGCGACGAACGACGAAAAATAAGCGTCGAGAGGAACGTAAACGCGCTCGTGGCAAAAAGGGAAGTGTCTATGAAGAAGAGTATCTTATCAGTTCCATGGGAAGGCTGATTAACAGATTAGAAGAGACCCAACCAGATGCGGTTCATCTGATTGAAGGGCTTGTGCGTCGTAAGATGAGAAGCCATGCTTATCAGATTCAAAAGATGTTTGTTCAAGTGCTTGAAGATGTTTCTGAAGTGGCTGAAGAGATATTTACTCTTTCGGAAAAGGACCGTGAGCGATATGATGACGACGGCAATATCTATTACCTTGATCCCAAGCCATTGCCAGTGATCAAACCGTTTCCTATTAAGCAGACACTAGATTTCTGATGTAACGTAATTAATGTATTTTTATAATGTGAATGTTAAGACGCTGGGTAAATCGATTTCAATCTGCTCAGCGGTACCGTAACTGATCGAGCACATATCAGCTTCGCTCAAGGGTATATATTATAATATTTCTCTTAACCTTGTGATTCGTGTCATGTACTCGTGACCAGACTATCTTGCAAAGTATGTAGATGATAACCAGCAGCTAATAAGTTTACAAGTGCCATGCCATTAGAGCCAACGGAAGTTCGACTTTTCAACATCCACTCGCACGATAGCTTCGAGGTTCCTGCCGCGGCATACGAGGCTGCAGCGCCCTGCAGCGACTGAAAAATATAGGAAGCTAAATTTCATTTTCCATTTCGACCAGAGATCCATACACCAGGTCATGAGAATGATTAGCTCAATATTGGATCTGTGGCATTCTTACCGGGCTTATTTACTTGGCGCCATTGTATTACTGGTTCTGGTGATTCAGAAAAGAAAAACTATTACAAGAGATCAGATAGCATCCACTTGTCCAGCGAATAATGCTATAAAGACCAGCTCTGCTGGACCTATTCCAGTTGATTTCACTCAGTTATATGCATCGAAATACAGTAGCAGCAGCGATGAAGACGAAAAGACAACGACCACGGCCACGAAACCCCGGAGAGTTCCTAAAAAATTCTCTGGAGGTGCCGCCGGAGCTATTGCCAGTGGCAGAGTTATTCCCACATCATTATTACCATCTGTTGAGTCCAAAATAATCGTTTTCTATTCCACTCTAACAGGCTCCTCTGAGAGATATGCAAAAAAGGTTTACGAGAGGATTTGTGAGATTTCAAAAAACACCGTTTCTCCTCCTGAGTTAGTGAATCTCGACTATATAGAAGACCTGGATCCATACTTTGTATCACCAAAGCAGGACCATTCTGGAACCATCTATTTACTAGTTGTACCCTCATATGAGACCGAGTCTCCTCTAGATTTCTTCATCGAGTCATTGAAAGAAACATATGCCGACTTTCGGATCGACTCGAGGCCTCTGAGCTGTCTGGCCGGGTTCGCGATATTTGGCCTTGGTGACAAAGAAGGATGGCCAGAAGAAACGAAATACTGTTACCAAGCCAAGCAAGTGGACAAGTTACTGGGCAAATTGGGAGCACGAAGAGTATTTCCACTAGGTACTGGGTGTATCAAGACGGATGGCGAGGCCACATTAAATGAATGGCTAACTCACTTGGAAAATACACTAAATGACCCGACTCCACCAGAAGATATTGATATTGCCGATTCCGATGACGAGGAAGAAGACAATGAGCAAAACAACGATTCTGTTGTCGATGTCGAGGATATGGGCACTATTATCAAAAAGTCTAAGCAGCAACAAGCAGAAGGTTGTTCGCCTGAAGACGACGACCCTACTACGACAACAAAACAGATGGTGGCCATAGATTCACCGACCTACAAGTCACTAACGAAACAAGGCTATACTGTAGTTGGCTCACATTCAGGTGTCAAAATATGTAGATGGACAAAGTCTGCCCTTCGCGGACGCGGTTCATGCTACAAATATTCTTTCTATGGAATCAAGAGCCATCTGTGTATGGAAACTACTCCATCACTATCTTGTTCGAATAAATGTGTGTTTTGTTGGAGACACGGTACTAATCCGGTAGGAACGACCTGGAGATGGCAGGTGGATCCTCCCGATGCTATCCTCAAAGGAGCACTTGAGGGCCATTATAAGAAAATCAAACAGCTCAAGGGAGTTCCTGGAGTGGTGGCTTCGAGATTTGCTGAAGCGTTTACTGTTCGTCACTGTGCTTTATCTCTGGTCGGCGAACCAATCTTCTATCCACATATTAATGAGTTTGTTGGCATGTTACATGAAAAGCATATTTCCAGTTTCCTGGTCTGTAACGCTCAACATCCTACCGAGCTGGCTGCTTTGAAAAGAGTGACCCAGTTATACGTATCGATTGATGCCAGTAACAAGGAATCTTTGAAAAAAGTCGATCGCCCACTGCACCGGGACTTTTGGGAACGAATGGAGAAATGTTTAGACATTCTGCGCGAGAAAAAGCTTCAGCGAACAGTGTTCCGGTTAACACTTGTCAAGGACTTTAACATTGACGAACATGAAGGATATGCTGATCTGGTGGTCAGAGGTGAGCCCTGTTTTATTGAAGTCAAGGGTGTTACGTACTGCGGCACATCCAAGAGCAATCCTCTGACAATGAAGAATGTCCCGTTTTACGAGGAAGTCAAGGGATTTGTCGAGAAACTCAACAAGTCTCTGGCAGCCCGAGGACTCGAATACGACATTGCTGCTGAGCATGCCCACAGTTGCTGTATTTTAATTGCCCAAAAGAAGTTCAAAATCGACGGAGTCTGGCATACGGCCATTAATTACGACAAATTCTTTAGCCTGCTCGAAAGCGGCAACGATACGTTTACACCCATGGATTACATTGCTCCTACTCCGGAATGGGCTCAGTACGGGTCTGAAGAAGGAGGGTTCAACCCGATTGACACGCGGTTTTCAAGAAAGAAGCCTGCTGAATCTTTAGCTGTCTCTCAGATAGAAATCGCTGTTTAATTTATATAGAGTGTGTGTTTCTATGTGTGTTTCTATGAGGATGACTTTATCCTCTGTTCATAGGGTGGTGGCTCGTAAGCCACTACTAAGCGGCTTGGGCTGCCGCAGATCTACCCATGTCGTTGATTTCTATCAACGCCACTTCACATACACAACAATCCATGACAGCTTATGAGATTGTGATAACAAATAAATCGATCCTTGCTAGATTCTACAGTCAGACCGTTAAAGATGACGGTTATATGATTCGACGACTGGCGGCCCTCGCCGAGGATAGCCGTCCTATTAAAGAAGATCCCAAGGCTGGCAGACCATTCTCCCCTGAAGATGACGGTAATATGGTTCGACGACTGGCGGCCCTCGCCGAGGATAGCCATTCTACTAAAGAAGATCCCAAGGCTGGTAGACCATTCTCCCCTGAAGATGACGGTAATATGGTTCGACGACTGGCGGCCCTCGCCGAGGATATCCATTCTACTAAAGAAGATCCCAAGGCTGGTAGACCATTCTCCCCTGAAGATGACGGTAATATGGTTCGACGACTGGCGAGGGCCGAGGATATCCATATTATTAAAGAAGATCCCAAAGCCGGTAGACCATTCTCCCCTGAAGATGACGGTAATATGGTTCGACGACTGGCGGCCCTCGCCGAGGATATCCATACTATTAAAGAAGATCCCAAAGCCGGTAGACCATTCTCCCCTGAAGACCAACAGGTTATAGATGAAATCTACGCCAGAGTTGAATCTTCAAAGTACAACTATGTACATCAAGATAAGATTGCATATACCAAGATCCCTGCGTCTGCGCCCAAACAGGCCCGAGACATTGCCGAGTCTGCCCCCTGGATGGGATCTGAATCTGTAGTTGATTCCAGCTTGCGGATGTTGATGGATTCTCACAAACCGCTCGACCCGGCTCTAGCAGCCACTGGCCGCTCTCGTGCTGCTGGTAATTTACGACCACCGTCGGTCAGACCTGTTATCTCAAGATCAGAAAGACTTTCAAAGGCCCGAGAAAGCTCTCTTGATTATTCCTTAAACAAGAACGTTGAAAACGAAAAAGAATCAGGTCCCACGTTCAAAGAGATGTACAGAGAACGGCTCTTGGGGCCTAGTGGTATTCCGTCGAGTTTTGCTACCATCAACTCATTGGCATCACAGAGAATTGAAGATGCCATGGCACGAGGCCAGTTTAGGGATTTACCTCGAGGCAAACCGTTAGAACATGATCATCATAATTCGTCTCCGTATATTGATACCACCGAGTACTTTCTCAACAAAATCATCCAACGGCAGGGTGCAGCTCCTCCGTGGATCGAGAAGCAAATCAAGTTAAACACAAGTATCGAGCAATTCAGGTCACGGCTTAAAGACAGATGGATGAAGAGGGCGGTTCTAAAGGTCATTCGCGAAGCCGGTGCTTACCAGGTACCCAATACGGAGCGCCAGGTTGAAAATGCGGTCCATATAGCCACTGAATACTCCAAAAACGAGCAGCTGAGCAGCAGTTCGACTTTAGCCAATCTATTACGAGACCCTGAATGGCTGCAGAGCGAACACAAGTATCATCAGCTCATGGTGAAAGACATTAATAGTAACATTCGAGGTTATAATTTACAGGCACCAGCTTCGGCCAGAAAGGGCTATGTAGAACTCGATAAGGAGCTTGATCTCTGTTATAAGACAGTAGCAAGGGATTTACCAGCAGCAGTTAAACGATACTTGTCTCCAGCTGAGACTCTCGTAGAGTCGTCACCTCCTGTAAGTCTGTCTCGCGGCGAGCTTCACAAAAAATCCAACTTGTATATTGAAGACGACAAAAATCATTATGGGCTGACCCATTTAATTAAGGACGTAGTTGGGGGAATGTGGTGGAGAAAGCGATGATAACCAAGATATTCACAGGTCACTGATTTGGCTGTTCGGTCATCATAAACTATTCTCGGTATATAGATGACTACCACACTTGATTGAATACCATCAGAACGCGGTCCTGCTGGTTTTAATAAATCGATTGTCTTTCACATAGAGGTAAGTGAACGCAAAAAACATGTTTAACGGATATTAACCAGAGTCTTGAACATGGTCGGATAGCTGGATACGCTGTCCTGACGATCAAACCACTTTATGAGTAGCGCGGGCTGGCGTAATGACTTGAACTCTGGCCAGCGCCTCCGAAACTCCTTCTTGACCGTAATGGTAGTTCTAGTTACCTCCTCGTTTTGCTCCCAAGCAACGACATTTTACATGAATTATTCTTTACAGACAGTAACCCTCATGCGCTTACCGCTTATTTTGTCCATTAACTTGTCAAAGACTGTTGTTCTTTCTTCCTTGCATAATCGCATCCTAATATGCATGCCACAACATTGTTTGACAGGATTCAGGTTAGATACAATTTACAAGTGCATACCAGTTCTGCATGAGGGGTACCCGCAAGCACCGCCACAGAACCGTCATTTGCAAGTATGGAATCCCATTTAGCCTTTGACGAGATCGCGAGATCGCTCTCTGTCTTTCACCCGATTCATACTTCAGTCTGAGCTTTAGATAGCCCGAATGCAGTGCCAAGAAACGCCGATAGAGCGACGGCCTGAGACCTGGGCTGCCTGGCAGGTATCTGCGTTCCCTCCGCCTCCGGCGGCTGGGCGCTGCCCAGACCCGTTGCTCCGCTTCGCGGAGACGAGACCCCCCGTCGTAGGCTCGCCGCGTCTCCGCGAAGCGGAGCAACG
>JAJMIG010000152.1:0-29353 GCA_030583365.1 Sugiyamaella japonica | reverse complement strand
GCCTCCGGCGGCTGGGCGCTGCCCAGACCCGTTGCTCGAGCTGCGCTCGAGGGTCGGCCCGCTCAGGGGGTCTGTTGACGCACGGTGAAGCTGTCGAGCCGCTCCAACAGTCCCAGCACTCCGCGAAGCGGAGCAACGGGTCTGGGCAGCGCCCAGCCGCCGGAGGCGTGGCCCACCGCTCGTGCCTGGCCCGAAGAAAGCAGGCTTTATGCAGGGCATGTAAACAGACGGAGGTCACGAAAAAGGACCGGCGGGCGTGGTGGAGGCCGGATCGGGCCCGGTGTCGGCGGGCACTCCAGTGGCTGCGGCCCAATTTGTAATGCCGAGAATCGGTAGACAGTCAGGGCTGGCGAGCAAGACTAGGCCGAGTGGGCGGGTCTGTGGAGGAGGCTTGCGCATTGGGGCAGCAGTAGCCGCGCAGGCTGGAGGATGTTTCAGGCGTTGGAGAGCCGACGGCCAGCGCGGTTTGGACCGAACACGGCCCAGCAATAGTGGGGTAGTGTAGACCCGTACAAAGAAGAGAGTTGTTTGCGGGGGGAATTTAATGGTTACGGCATAGAAGTTTTACGAGTCGCGTATCCTCGTCAGGTTTCAGCCCTCCGGACAGCGCTCGACCGTTCCGGTCTGTTTTCGTAGTCGGCGGAGCGCCGCACCAACTCTGAAGAACCAGACAGGCGATTTGTCGTTAATTCCAGGTGTTTTCAAAAGTAACTTGCCACAACAGAGAGGGAAAAACATCGCAACTGAAAAGAAACTTGGAAAAGCAACTTGGAAAAGAAACTTGGACTCGGGGTTGAAGAACTCGGGTTTGAAGTCGGGTAGGGTTGGAGGAGGTGGTGGAGTTGCCCTCGGAGTCGGAGTTGGTGTCCAGCTGAACCGAGCTGTAAACTGGGGTCGTTATCATACTTATCAGCCCTGGGACGCAGCGCAGTGCAATCCTTATCGCTCAGTTCAGTTTAGTTACCCCATCTTTTTTTTGTTATCCCAACCCCCCCCGTTTCGCGGGACCCGTGCCCTGGTCGCCCGTCTTGTTCCGAATACTAATCGTGCGATCGGCGCTGTTGAGGCCTTTTTCAAGAAGCGGTTCCGAAAAACCGGGGCACGCGATAACCAGTTTACTGCTAATGAGGGGGACCACAGCCATCGTTCATTGTGTCTGGCGGGCTATGAATGTTAAACCTTGGTAGTAAATGTTGGAGCACTAAATGTAATGTTCGAATATAAATATCTCGCCAATCCCACCTAATTGTTACTATTATTTTTTTTCGACTCGTTGATTTCGTACACTTTTTTTTCTTCTTTATAACAAGATCATTATTATCATCAAATCATGACTCCCGCAGTTAATATCACCAAACTCCACCCAAAGGGTGTGGAGCCAAATCCTGAACATACTGAATTCGAAGAGGAGATCTATGAGACGGCCAACATCGACTATACTAGAGTTCATATCCAGCACAACCCTTCGGTTGCGTCGCTTTATGAAGATGCTCTTGTTTATGAATCGGGATCAGCTATCAACTCGACTGGAGCCTTGGTGGCTTCGTCAGGCAAGAAAACTGGCCGGTCTCCAAAAGATAAGCGCATTGTCGACGAAGAATCGTCTTCTGATAAGATCTGGTGGGGACCAGTTAACAAAAAGTTGAGTGAGAATTCTTGGCTCATCAATCGAGAACGGGCTATTGACTATCTTAATACTCGTTCGCGTATTTATGTTGTGGATGCTTATGCTGGCTGGGATCCAAAGTACAGAATCAAGGTCCGTGTCGTATGCGCCCGTGCTTATCATGCATTGTTTATGAGAAACATGTTGATCCGTCCTACCGACGAGGAATTGGCCAATTTCGGGAAACCAGACTTTACCATCTATAATGCTGGTGCGTTCCCTGCTAATCGATATACTTCGGGCATGACCAGTAATACGTCTGTTGATATCAATTTCAAGTCAATGGAAATGCTTATTCTAGGTACAGAGTATGCGGGCGAAATGAAAAAGGGCATTTTCACCGTCATGTTTTACCTCATGCCTGTGTTACACAATGTGTTGACTTTACATTCTTCAGCCAATGAAGGCCCGGAAACTGGTGATGTCACTGTTTTCTTTGGTTTGTCTGGCACTGGTAAGACCACCTTGTCTGCTGATCCCAACCGATTACTCATTGGTGACGATGAGCACTGTTGGTCGGATGACGGAGTCTTCAACATCGAGGGTGGCTGTTATGCTAAATGTGTGGGCTTATCTGCTGAAAAGGAGCCGGATATTTTCAATTCCATCAAGTTTGGTTCTGTTCTTGAAAACGTCGTGTTCAATCCCGAAACCAGAGTCGTTGATTATGACGATACCACTCTGACGGAAAATACCCGATGCTCGTATCCCATTGAATATATTCCCAATGCCAAGGTGCCCTGTTTGACGCAGAACCACCCCACCAACATCATTCTTCTCACCTGTGATGCTCGCGGTGTCATTCCTCCTATTTCCAAGCTTACCAATGAGCAAGTCATGTATCACTTTATCTCGGGTTATACTTCGAAAATGGCTGGCACTGAAGAAGGTGTCACGGAACCTGAGGCTACTTTCTCGGCTTGTTTCGGACAACCTTTCCTGGTTCTACATCCCATGCAATATGCCCAGATGCTGTCTGACAAGATCACCAAGTACGAGGCCAATGCCTGGTTACTTAATACTGGTTGGACCGGTGCTTCGGTCACCGCCGGCGGTAGCAGATGTCCTCTCAAGTACACTCGGGCTATTTTGGACTCGATCCATTCGGGAGAACTTGCAAAGGCTGAGTACGAGACCTTTGATATCTTTGGTTTCCAGATCCCTAAGGCGGTGCCCAACGTGCCTTCCGAGATCCTCAACCCGGCAAAGTCCTGGATCTCGGGTAAGCAGGATTTCATTTCTGAAGTCAAGAAACTGGGTGCTCTTTTCCAGAACAACTTTGAAATCTATAAATCGGGTGCCACTCCCGAGGTCATTGCCGCTGGTCCTAAGCTGTAATCTGTCTACTGAAACACTGGTATTATTCACATGAGCATCACATAATTATTCACTATTACTCTAACTTGCTGTGCGACGCTGGCTCTGCCTCCGGCGGCTGGGCGCTGCCCAGACCCGTTGCTCGCTTCGCTCGGGCCTGGTCCCGCACCCTTCGTGTTATGGCCCTCGCTGTGGGTCTCAGCGCTGCTGTGCCTCCGGCGGCTGGGCTCTGCCCAGACCCGTTGCTCGCTTCGCTCGAGCCTGGTCCCGGACCCTTCGTGGGATGGCCCTCGCCGTGGACTCAGCGCTTCTCAGCCTCCGGCGGCTGGGCTCTGCCCAGACCCGTTGCTCGCTTCGCTCGAGCCTGGTCCCGGACCCTTCGTGGGATGGCCCTCGCTGTGGGACTCAGCGCTGCTCTGCCCCCAGCGGCTGGGCTCTGCCCAGACCCGTTGCTCCCTTCACTCGAGCCTGGTCCGTGGTCGCTGTGACATTGTACGTGGGTTGAGTCTGACTGACGCTCTCTCGACAGCTTCCCCGGAGCATGTCTAGTAATATTCAACAGGCCACAAGTTGAAGTTCATATTACCTCGAGATGAGATCAGAGCGAGCAAGACCTTTCAAGTGGCCGCAACGATCGCCATGTACTGGGGATCTCTAAGGAAACCCGCAGTCCCCACACATACCTTGATGCCTCTGTTCTCGAAGACCGCGGATTCGTTGTGGCCGACGACTATCTAAGAGTCAACGCCCAGATATCGGTCTGTGTCATTGGTGACGTTGTATCAGGACCTTTATCGAACGGAAAGAATCCAAAAAGGGGTTCTCGAGGTTACTTAGCCTACATCCTTCTCTGCAGGTCCAGCTGCAAGCCGACTGCAGCAGGCACCGCACATAACGCATAACGCAGGCACAATCTATGCACGCCAGACCCTGGCTCTACGCTGCCCGACACGTCTGCGGTACTGCCTCCGGGCACCGCAAGCAGGTATTAGTGTAATAGTTAAATAAGAGCGGGCGTGTGGAATCGTAATCTACGGGGCCGGCGACGACGACGAGACGGAGTCGCGCGGTCTGTTTGGCTGGGTGGTTGTTGGCTGGGCGGCAAGAGGGGATGAAGCCGCGGACTCGCTGTGGGCAGAGCCTGGATGGACCTTCTTCTTGCCTCCGCGCTTGGGCGTGTACTGGTCGAAGTGCAGCCTCCGAATATGCTGCTGTCGGTGAGTCGAGGCCTTGGGGCCCCTGAACGAGCGTAGACAGACGGGGCATTCTTCGGTCTTGAACGAGCCTTCGGCTTTGGATGTCCGCACATTTGGAGATCCCAGACGCCGGGGCGTCCCTGAGTGTGATGAGGAAGACGTCGTAGGCGCGATTCTGACGCCCGAGGATGTGAGTTTGGGTTTTTTGAGTAGGGGGGCGGAGGAAGGGGTCGTAAATGATGTGCCCGGCGTTGGTGTCGGCGTGGGGGCCGGGGTGGCAGTGGGCGTGATTGTGGGCGTGATGGCGGGTCCGGTAATCGAGACAGCCGACGTGCCCGGAGGGATGTAGTTCCTATGCTGGATGCCGTGAGTAGCAGACACAGAGTTATCAGACGGAGTAGCAGAGCCTGTTGACGCGGCCTTGGCAGCAGCAGCAGCGGCCACTGCTTTGTTTCGAGCAGCAGTCGCGGCCGCAGCAGTCGCAAGGGCTACGGCACTGGCCGAGGACGTGGCAGATGCGACCGTAGTCCCACTGGTGGTTTTCGGAGTGGCCCCTGGAGTGGCACCTGGAGTGGCCCCTGGAGTAGCGCCTGGAGTAGCACCTGGAGTGGCGCCTGGAGTAGCACCTGGAGTGGCACCTGGAGTAGCACCTGGAGTAGCACCTGGAGTAGGCGTTCTAGGATTATTAGTATTATTATTACTGCCATTAGCTGGACTGTTGCCATGGTTCGAACCAGTAGTACTGCTGCCGCCCTTGTCGTCATTGTCGTCATCATTTCCCGTACTACCACCAGCACTCGATTCTCTCTGGCGCTCGCTTTCCTGCTGCTGTTGCTGCTGTTGCTGCTGCTCCTTCAGCAACCGCTCTCTCTCCAGTTCCTTTTCCTTCTCCTTCTGCTGAAACCTCTGGTACAAAGCAAACCGTTTCTGCAGCTCGGCCTGTTGGATATTGAACTGGTTCTGCTGCTGCTGAAGAATAAACGTGTAGGTGGCTCCATTCGACAGATGCGCCGGAGTATGGGACAGAAACATGTGCTGCAACGACGAGGTGTTATTGAACTCTCGCATTCGCTCATTGATATTAGGAGGATACACCTGGGGCAGCAGTCTTCTTCGTGGCTGCTTGGTGGTCCGGCCCACAGGCTCATAGCTGGACAGCAGCTTAGAATGTGATACCGTATAGCTCGAGATAGGGATTCCCTCGACCGTCTCAATGGCGTCGCAAATCGCCAGCAGCCCGATCGAGTCGTAATACGACGCCTGGGGCAAGTTCGCCGTGTTGATTCCCATCTTGCTATCCACTTTTCGCGCTCTCGCTCTCGCTCTCGCTCTCTCTAGTTCTCGTCCTCGAACCTGTTCCTGCTCAATCTTGCAAGAAAGAAGCACGCGCAAAAACCGCTGCTCCCAGCACCACCGCCTAAAAAACGGCACTCTGACGAAGCCGCCCAAAACTCCCAACCATAGCCGGCCGCCCCCAGCCGTCCCCTGGTCTGCCTCCGGCGGCTGGGCGCTGCCCAGACCCGTAGCTCGCTCCGCTCGTGCTGGGACGGGGTCTGCCTCCGGCGGCTGGGCTCTGCCCAGACCCGTAGCTCGCTCCGCTCGTGCTGGGAGCGCACGGTTTTGGACCCAGCATTGAAATCGGCCTTGATCTTGTCAAATACGCCTGATCGGAACCGATTGCCAGAATACGCTGTACTTCTCACTGGCACATAGTGGATTATAGGCCATTCAGTAGGAACTCTTCTCTGGACAGCCATTCTCGAATCATCTTTCTCACTAAGGATCTCTACGTATCATTGTCTTCGCATTTCACGAGCGTGATTTTCAGATACGGTGCACCCAACAGACCCAGCATCTGATGAGGGACACTACTGCCAGCCCGGAGCGCACGACACTCGAGCGAAGCTCGAGCGACGGGTCTGGGCAGCGCCCAGCCGCCGGAGGCAGACCAGGCGGAGTCCCAGCACGAGCGGAGCGAGCTACGGGTCTGGGCAGAGCCCAGCCGCCGGAGGCAGACCAGGGGGAGACCAGGGGGAGACCAGGGGGCGGCCAGGGGTGCAAGATACATAAATATGATATAAATACAGCTAGACCAGGAGAACGGCATTGACACAGCCGTCTCTGTCGGGCTCGTTGGTGATCTGGGCGTACTTACCCCAGACGACCTTGCCGCCGGCGGTGACGAGGCCGAGCTCGGAGACATTGACTTCGATGACGGTGCCCTTTGTGAGGACGCCGAGCTGGGTGTACATGGGGCTCTGGGGGTTTTTCTTGACGGACAGGATGGGCAGACACACGGTGACGCCGAGCTCTGGATGGGTGACGTTGGCCTTCTTTTCCCGAAGCGCCGAGGGCCGGATGATGCGCTCTAGCTTGACGGGTCGTCGGGTGAAGCCGTCGCCCACAAACGTGTGTTTGGTGATCATGCGCTTCCACGCCTTGTGTTGGCGTTTGCCAGTCTTTATGACCTTGAACATTTCCTCTTCGGTGATTCCTCGTACTTTGGGCAGTGGCACCGAGAACTTGTCGGCTTTTTCTAATCGCTTTTGTTTGATGGAGGTTGAGAGCGCCTTGGCACTATTGGGAGTCTGACGGTCCAACAGATATGTAGGCAGAGCTTCATTGGGATCATTGGCCGGCTTGGATGGGCCCTTGACCTTGGATTCTTCATGCTGTCTGATCTTCTTTTTCATTTCCACCTTCTCGGCATATCTCTTTTTCGCAAACATCTTGGCCTTGAAGCCCTTGAGGTTCTGGGCGTCTTTGGCGATCCGGTGGCCCTCCCGGGCCTCCTTCTTTCTCTTGCGCTCCTCGTAATCGAGACGACGACCATGCTGTTTAATGTGTTGCTCGATATATTCGTTCTGGGGCATTTTGGAAACTGTGGGTGATTCAGAAACAGAAACAGACCCTACAATGAGATGTTGAAGGTTGAAATTATTTTTTTTTTTGCATGCGGATCCTGATCCTGCACATATATGCGAATGCGGCCACCCCAACCCTGATAGGATTAATCTTTTTTCAGCCCTTGATTTGGACCTCGAATTATATATTATTTGGTGAACAAAAAAACAATGGATGGGCTTCTGTCGACGATACAGTCTTCGATAGACTCGTTGGTGGAAACTATTGACGATGGCACATCGTTCTCTGGCGAAGCCATGGCTAAATCTGCCGAAGGAATCTCTCTACTGGCTCTCAAAAACGATGCCATGCTTTCTTATGTTCATAATGTTATTTTGATAATCGCTGGTAAACTGGCGAAAATCACCAGCAGTGAGAAAAAGAGCCTCAAGATTGACGAGATTGTGCGACAGGCCACCGAGGCCACGGTGACACAGCGGGTGGTGCTGGAAAAGGGAGTCAAGGGATTAGAGACGAAGATTGCATATCAGATAGAAAAGGTGCTTCGTGCTCATTCGAAGCTTCAACAGGAGGCAGATCTGGCGGCCAATGGAGGAGATTCAAAGGCTGCTGACGATAGCCACGACGAAGATGATAAAGAAGCGTCTGAATCCGACGACGATGCATTAAACTACAGACCTAATCCGATGGCGCTCAGGGGGGCTGTGACAGATGCCACAACGTCCACGTCCACATCCACGTCCACATCCACGTCCACATCCGCGTCCAAATCCACGTCTGCATCGTCTGAAAAATACAGGGCACCCAAAATCGCAGCAGTAACACCGTTTTCCAAAGATCGCAAGGGACGCAAACAGCGCAACTCCACTATGGACGAGTATGTCAAGGAAATGTCCACGGCTCCTAGTGCCGAGCCATCAGTTGGAAGCACAATCATGGACAACGGTCGAGGCGGAGAAAGGACAGAGAGAGATAGGGCCAAGCAACAACAAGTACAAAACTACGAAGAGGAAAATTACACTCGTCTGCCTGGTCTATCTCAGAAACAAGAACGCCGAGCAGCTCGTCAACGACAGCGGGACGCGTTTGGAAAATCGCTATTTGGAGAAGACTGGAGTTTCTTGGATCGAAAGGGAGGAAACTCGGGAGTCGAGTCTTCCAGCAAACGGCGCAAACAGGCCACCAGTGTCTGGGAACGGACCAAAAAGAGGCAGCGTCGTTAGCAAATATGTAAATCAACACATTAGCACCGTCGTTGGCAAAATATTTATTTAAATACAAAAATGTATCCAACATCTTCTCTAAAATACATAGGGAATGTAAATATACGGACATCTTCGCTTGTACTCTTGCCAATCCTCTCCATATTTCTTCTCACACTTGTCGAAATCCCGAGCAGTTCGGTGAAGAATCATGAAAAAAAAGAAAAACGGATAAAAGTACGGCAGAGGAGAGTTGAAGCCAGTGTTGAGGGCCCAGCACAGATTCTGGGTAAAATCGGCCGTATAATGAGCCTTGCGAGCATATTTGAACCATCCGTCCGTCAATAAAGTGCTGCCGTTCTTACACTTTATATAATTAGGATTGCTCACCACCTGGTATGGTAGTTGAGGAAACGCCTTACGACGCTTGAGATTGCCCTTCATCTGTTGTCGGAACGAATTCTTCTGACCATTTGCAGTATCAAAGAAATAGTACGCCACGCTGATCAGCACCCACAAAAACACATTCCATTGCACACTTCCTCGATATTCAGCAGGGTCCCGGCTGGCAATGTACAAGGTATTAAAACAATAAGTGAATGGTACGCCAGCAATATTCCAAAATATAAGCATAAACCCAAACTTCTCGTAAAACATATCCCAGGATGGCACAATCAGCTCTTCGCCCTTGGCACAAGCATTGGCATATAACCAAGTACCATACATGCCGAACCATGCTTGGTTGCTAACGTATCCATACTCGTTATATTGCTTGAGCACCGCCGCCAATGACAGGAAAAACAGCGTGAACCATGGCAGCCGAACCTCAAAAAACAACTTGAGATCCACAATCCCAATGCGAGGGTATAGAGGAGCTCCCATGAAGAAATCATAGATATGATTACCACTCAATCGGACGGCCGTCCCGTCAATCAACGCCCGCACATACACGGCAACTGAAATGGCGAATCCCGAAATAATCGCCACGCTCATGATCTCTCCAAATCTATCGATAATAGTGTACAAGGGAAAGATGCCCGAAACATGTAATCCAAGCGAAACAGCAATAGAAAAGTAGAAACAAGCAACCGCATTACAGAAATACGGCAGTTTCTGGAACCCCAAGTGAGGAACCGGCTGGCCCTCGGTCCACATTCCCGGTAGAACCACCGAGATAGCCAACTGGAAAAGAAGAAATCCCCACTCGATCTTCCACGCCGTCCAAGTGGGATACGCCCCTTCAACAACATATCCATACACTCGACCAACAAACTCCACAAATGACTCGTTCTCGGCAGGCCCCATTAGCTGGCAGTCGTTATACTTATAACATGCCCACATATACCACATCAACGCCGGGAACCCCACCATCATGGCTATGTTTCCAATCGGCCCTCCAAACTCATATTCTATAGGGCCAGTCTGGATCGTGGGATCGTATCGCACTTCGGTACCACTTGGTTCCTGTTTCTCCTCGGTCCTTGACGCTCTCTTTCTAGCCGTAGATCCAGACATTTCTACTTGTACAGACTCCTCCAACTCCACACTCTCCTCGAGGCACTTATATATTTATTTTCACCCTTTTGATCACACCGCGTGTAGGGCACGGGCGGCCAGTATTTACCTTTATTATCCGATATATACGACGCACGCATGGACGTGGGTAAGGTTGGCCGGAATGCACTGGATACGACGCAGGTTTGGTACGGAGCGGGGTCCGCTGCCTCCGGCGGCTGGGCGCTGCCCAGACCCGTTGCTCCGCTTCGCGGAGTGGCTGGGAGACGGTTGTGGGCCGGCCGTGAGGGGATGTGGTGAGTGTGCGTCGGTCGGGGAATCGCTAGTACTGCTCAGGGGTCGAGGAAGCTTACGGTCCGTAAACGGCAATGACCGGCAGGGGGCATGGTTCAAAGATCGAGATCAGGGTGCCAGTTCCAAACTGACTGATTTCCTGACTCTCCGACGGCCCCTGGTAGTCGTCGCGACTTTGACCGGTTACCGGACTGTGAGATGGCCGCTGTGATGGGCTGCACGTCAGCGACATTTGAAACCCCCACGATCTGGAACAACCTTAACTGGGCCTCATCTCTTATTCCGCAGCGTGCGCCTGATCGATTGTATGGTTCGCCGACAGATCTGACTCAGTCGGATACGGTCGAAATGGTGCGCCGAAGCAGGCAGATACTAAGAAATAAGAAACTGTTCGCTCGTCACAGTTTGAGGGCAACGATATCTATAGTGGAAAAACCATGGTCAGGGGTATTTGTCCTAAACAGGCATTTCTAGGGGTAACTTGAGCAGCGGCCTCAGTAGTTTCACTGCCAGTCGGAGAATAACAAATGTATTCCCTGCGAGGACAAACACGTCTGACAAGAAGCTGATGTAGTGATGGTCATGATATTTCGACTTATGGGTGGGTGGCGAGTAAACGGGTCTGGGCATCGCCCAGCCGCCGGAGGCAGTAACAGGAGTGTTGGTGGGATCAGAACTGCGGCCTTTAGTTGGTAGATGGTATCTGAGTTGATCATCTTTTGGACCACGACGTACTACTGATGGATAGAGGAACTATGTACTCGTCGCGGTTTCGTCACAACTTGATCCTGAATCGTGGAGTATCACACAACCTGCTGCGAAAGGGCTAATGAGCGTCTGTTAAAGTAGTACAGGAAGATGTAACAGCTAGTCGTGAAAGTGTGTTCTACGTTCCCGACGGCCTCTGGAGTGTCAGCTCTGTCGGGGGCGCACTGGGCGCTGCCCAGACCCGTCTGCTCGCTGCGCTCGTTGCTTGGATCGTATACTAATTGATATAACTTCGCTTAGAGTGGCAGCCGATACTGTCTCGCCCACGCCAACTATTACTGATCGTGAGCAGGAGCTGACCCAGATCCGTTTTTGGTACTCATAGCTCGACCATCAGTAACAGTCGGATCAGCGTCGTATCTACTTGACCATCATCGCAAATGGGGACTGCTAGGGTCCGTCGATAAGCTGATGGACCAGATCAGGGAGATAATACGAGTCGGCTACAGCCACTCCGGCCCATCAATTACGGCGATGGGGGTGTGGGACCCAGTTGAGCTCACCCGTTCGCGCTGAGAGCGCATTGACTGAACAACTTCGCTGTAAAGGTGAGTGAGTCGTGGAGAATCCGGATTCCACAAGACCATAGTATCCCGGAACACAACGGCACTGTTTGCAGTTCCCCAAATCTTGGAGGTCTAGACTATTTCATCACCGAATAGACTCTCATTTGTGAAATTCTGCTACAAAAAATTCCACTAATACACACAGCAATCTGCCCAACGCAGAGAGGCAGCAGCAGAAGCAGAAGCAGCAATAGATCAGGTCACAGAATATAGCGTCAGCCGTGTATGAGTAGTATTAATACCTTACGCTTAGTGAGAGCTGAACTTGGAGCAGGGGCTGCTTATAACGACGAGCGACACCACCGACTACTTAGATTACAACACCGACACCGACAGCGGCACCAACAGCGACACCGAAATACCACTGACAGTACCACTACAACTCAACTACAACTACAGATCAACGACGACTGAGACTAGTTTCAATCTCAACCGCCACTCAACAGCAGCCCAACAGCGGACCAGCGGCCGTATCTGATTGTTTAGTCGATATTCATTCCGGCCAACGGGATTAGCCGACAGGGAAACGGTAATCGGTAATAACAACTCACTTGGTCGGATAAGCAGAGTTTTGGGTGCTGGTATGTCATGGGTCAAGACCAAAAATGGCCACGTTGGTTGTGGAGAACTGTCAACTAACGTTATCTTAGACATTATGGTCCGCAAACAGGAGAATAGAAACAAAGACCGGCCGTCCAAACCACCGCAGCCTAAGCATGTTGGTGGAAATGAAAGTCCGTCAAGTACTACCAGCAGCAATTTCGGATCCACAGGAGGCACTTTGCACGATTTTCTAATGAGCCAAGTGGTTGACGAGGACGGAGACATGGTTATGGGTTCTACCGTGGATGAAGAAGACGAGCCACTCCAGAATGCCACGGCCCCCGACACACATGACCAGCTCGTGGATCTGAGCACGCCTTCCGGTCATCGATACCGTCGTCGACAGAGTCGGACCGGGGCAAGGGGCAGCGACAGCGGAGAGCTGGATGCCGGGTTTTTCTTGCACGAACAGTACGATCAAGATACTGAGCATAACGCCGAGGTTTATGAGAATGAGGGCGAGGAAGAAGAAGAAGGCGAGGAGGAAGAAGAAGAAGAAGAAGACGACGAGGAGGAGGAGGAAGAGGAAGGAGAAGAGGCGCATGGAGAACAGCCCGATATGGATACTCATCTCCAGCCATCATCGTCGTCATCGTCGTCGTCGTCGGCGGCCAACGGCCGAATGCGAAACGTGTTTGGTGCGCTGTCAGCCGGTCTGATGATGTCGGGGTTCTCGTCTCGAGTGCGTCCGATTCTGAACGCCATCAAGAACCGCGACGACCCAAGCGCCGTTCTAATGGGTCTGCAAGAACTGGCAGACAACCTACTTATCTCTACCGAAGACATTCTCATTGGATACTTCCCCTTAGAAGACTTTGTGCAGGAGCTGGTGCGGATCATGCGAGACCCTCTGTACGAAGACAGTCCAGAGATCATGCTCATGGCGTGCCGCGACATTGCCAATCTGATCGAGGTGCTGCCGTCGTCTGTCGCCGCCATCGTCCGCACGGACTGCATCCGGGTGCTGTGTCAGAAGCTGCTGGAGATCCAGTACATCGACCTGGCCGAACAGGCGCTCACGGTAAGTATGGATCTGCGTCTGGCGGCTGGGCGCTGCCCAGACCCGTGGCTCGCTGCGCTCGAATGCCCGTAGGCCCGCCACAGGGTCTGGGATCGTATCCGAGCGCAGCGAGCCACGGGTCTGGGCAGCGCCCAGCCGCCGGAGGCATAACCCCAGTGCTCCCACTGGTTATCTAACGAGCTCAGACCCTGGAGAAGATCTCGGAGGAGTTCCCTTCGGCAGTGGTGCGGGAAGGCGGGCTGGCGGCCTGCCTGACGTATTTGGACTTCTTCTCGGTGCATGTCCAGAGAACCGCGCTGCGAACGACGGCAAACTGCTGTCTGGATATCCCCCATAGCGCGTTTTCAATGGTGTGCGACGTGATGCCGATTCTCGAGAACATTGTGTCGAATGCCGACGCCATTGTTTCCGAAAAGGCGTGTTTGTGCGTGTGCGAGATTGTCGAGAGCTTCTCGTACTTTAGCAAGGAGCTGGAGCAGCTCATTAGCCCTGACCTGCTGAGAAAGATTCTTGCATTGTTGAATCCGTCAGTGTCCAGCTCGCACGCCATTCGATTCAAACTGCTAAAGATAATTGGCGTTTTGGCCAGGAATCTGACCAGTCTGACGGTGGTCATGATGCAGGAAAAGGTTGGCGACACTATATATCAGATCCTCACCCACCACGCACCGATGTTTGACACATCGGACTCGCTCAAGAAAGATAACACGTCGATTATACAGGCATTGATTCATTCTAGCAGAGAAATGATGATTACTTCTCTGACAATCATCTCTGAAATGTTACCCATACCGCAGCCGAGACCAGATTGCAAGTTTTCTGGTCCATATCGGCTCGTTCCTCGATCCGAGGAGAGGAGCAAAGCGCTAGAAGACCGCCAAAACAGGTTGTTGGCGGACTGCATGGATGATACGATTCATTTCTGTCGTACAATGACATCGTTGTTATTAGATGTATACTCGTCGTCGATCGATGTCAATGTTCGCCATGTGGTTCTGCAGTGTTTGCTGAGAATTGTTTGCATTTTAGACCCGCCGGCTCTGAATGTTGTATTGGAGAAGCTGGAACTTGCTTCACTTTTATGCTCGATTTTTTCGCAGCGCGATTTCCCTTCGTTGATTGCTGGCGCTCTTGAAATCGGTATTGTTTTATTGGACAAGTTACCTGATGTGTATCGATCAAGTTTCTATCGGTTGGGTATCATGTCTGAAGTGAGCATTTTATTAGAGGGAGCGAAAGGCGGCGAGGGTTTGAAGAAGTTGGACGATGAGACTGAGATGGATAAGATGGAGCAGTATAGTGAAGAGGAGGAGGATGGTGACGACGATGATGACGACAATGACAATGAAGATGACGACGAAGATGAAGAAGATGAAGATGATGAAGATGATAATGAAGATGAAGATGAATATGTACATGATAATCATTACTATGAATCTCTTTCTTTGAACTCTTCCAATCATCCTCTTTCGTTTGACTCGGATCTGTCTGAATTAATCATTTATAACGCTCGTTGTATCCAGAATGCTTATGGTAGAGGCATCCAGGACTCTGCCGGAGGCTATGAAAACGAGGCTGCCAAAGTATTATCTCGACTGAAACAGATTACCAGCAACCTGCAATCTGGTCGACCCGAGGAACTGGAAGCGGGACTACAGTCCTTATATGAGATAGTTCGACAGGTTTCTAGTTTCGAAATGGTGCATTCAGGAGTGTTCAAGGCACTGCTGGAATGTCTTGTGTCGAGCTCTTCAGAACAGGTGTATTTGGCACGACAAAAATTTGTTGACACTTTTATGTCCAATCAAAATGGAAGCACCAGCGAGTTTGAAATCCTGGTGGATCACTTACATGAAGCATTAGGCCGGTCAGAGCATTTTGAAATTATCACAAGTGGGATTGGTGATAATACAAAGGTCACGCCTGCTAGTTCACTTGCTCGTCAAGTGAAAATCAAGCTGGTGGCTGAAGATGATGACATGGATTTACCAAAGCAACTGAAGAGTATTATTCTTTCCATTCAGGCCATCGCAACTTTTAAAGTTGTCGACGATTTTTTCCGATCCAAGGTTGCTCTGAATAAATTGTTTTATAGTCGCCGGGCAGATGGTTCATCAGGCTTTGGACTACTGGACGACGACGACGAGCAGGAAGCTGACGAAGAGGATTTAGACGTGGATGTGGATGGTGATGAAAAGGAGTTCACAGACACTGGTAGCAGCGCCATTCTACGTAAATTCCGGAAGCATTCGAGACTTTCTTCGTCGTCCAAAGAGGAGTGGCATCTTGAGTTTTACCTCGACAATGAGAAAATCCCCCATGATGGCACGATTGTTGGTGCAATCTATCAAAGTCTTGAAGCTAAGCAGGATCATGATTCAGCGAGCTCTTCTGCCCGATCTCAGCGGAATAAGTCGTTCCCAACTAGCATTTGGACAGACACTTTTACCATCAAGTTCCGTAAGGTAGCAGGGCCAGCGCCAAAGGCAGAGTCCAAGGATGAGATCCAGGCCGAAGAGCTAAATCCCTTTGAAGAGGTTCCTGCTTCGTTTGGTGGTAATGAGATTACGGCGATTGTTATTCGCCTGCTGAGTGTGCTGTTTACTTTGAACTCGACCACTAGCAGCAGCGATTTTGGTATGACCCATTTGACCAAGCTGGCAGATTCCAAGTTCCTGAATTCTAAACTTACTGCCAAACTCAATCGACAATTGGAAGAACCATTGGTTATTGCTAGTGCCATTATCCCAGTATGGATGGTCGATGCCACTAGACTGTATCCATTTTTGTTCCCGTTTGATAGCCGATATACGTTTCTCCAGTCCACATCGTTTGGATACTCGCGATCAATGAACCGATGGCAGTCTGCCAATCGAAATAACGAAGAAAATGGATCTGATGCCCGATATAACAGCGATAGGTTGCCAATGGGCAGGTTACTGCGACAAAAGGTCCGTGTATCAAGAAATCATGTTTTACACAATGCTATCAAGGTGATGGATCTATGTGGTTCGTCACCTGATGTATTGGAGGTTGAATTTTTTGATGAAGTCGGCACTGGCTTAGGACCCACTTTGGAGTTTTATAGTTCTGTTTCAAGAGGGTTTTCAATGAAAAAAAATCGCATGTGGCGAACCGACGATGCTCATAAAGATAGCGAGTTTGCATTTGGGCACCAGGGACTGTTCCCTGCACCAATGAATAAGAGTAGGCTGGAGAGCTCAAATGGTCGAAAGATTCTGCAGCTCTTCAAGACGCTAGGTACGTTTATTGCCCGGGCGTTACTTGACTCGAGAATCATTGACATCAACTTGAATCCAATGTTTTTTGCCATTTCCAGAAATAGTAATGTTGCAGTTGCAAACTCTATTGGAATGGTTTCATCTATAGATCAGCAGTTGGGCAACTCGTTATTGCTGTTAGAAAAGTGCTCATCAAAGCTAGTAGGCGGACAGGGACAGGAGGATTCAATGTCTATTGAGGATCTGGCACTGGATTTCACTCTGCCTGGATACCCCGATATCGAATTGGTTGAAAACGGGTCTCATATTGCAGTAACCACCCACAATGTAAGGCAGTATCTTGATCTGGTAGTGGACTATACGGTTGGCTCCGGAGTGGCAGTTCAGATAGAAGAGTTCCGGAAAGGGTTTTCAGAGGTTTTCCCATATTCTGCTCTACACGCATTTACCCCGCAAGAGTTGGCAGTTCTTTGTGGCCAAGGAGAAGAGGACTGGTCATATGAAACACTTTATGATGCTACCAAGGCGGACCATGGATACACAAAAGGCAGTAAAATTGTCAAGGAATTATTAGAAGTAATGACTGCTTTTGAACCACAGGAAAGAAGAGCGTTTCTACAGTTTATGACTGGTAGTCCGAACCTGCCAATTGGGGGGTTCAAAGCATTGAATCCCGTGTTCACAGTGGTATGGAAACAGAATGAAGAACCATTTAGCAGAGACGACTACTTGCCTAGTGTAATGACCTGTGCCAACTATCTCAAGTTACCCAATTATAGTTCAAAGGAGGTGTTGGAAAAACGGTTGAAAACGGCAATGTATGAAGGCTCTGGAGCATTTTTATTATCATGAACTATTTTATTATTATTATCACTATTAGACTAAGGAATACATGTTATTATGTCCGCTTCCCTACTATCAAACTACATCTGTGAAATCTTAGATGTCGTTAGCGAAAAAAGCGTCTCTTAAAAGTTCCTCTAACACAAGAACGACAACAGCCAGCATAACGAATTATGCCACCTGCTATAGTGGCTGCTACAATAACTGTAGAAACCCGATCAAGTGTGATGAGGAAAAGAACAAGTTCAAATTGGATTTTGGAAAATCTTTTATAGACTACGCATATTTGCCGCACAAGCCTCTTCGTGTGATTTCGCGTGTCGAGTACCGTGCATGACAGCCGTTAAGAAGCGATTATTGTGTGATTGATGTTGGTGAAGCGCACGGCACAACCTTATGGGTATATAAATCAGAGGTCCTCTGGTGACTTGCACGTAAATCAATAACAACATCAACCGCAACTAAAAAATGACTCTCTTGTCGTCAGTGCTAAAATGGATCGTGCCAATTCTAGTTGTGGGAATGCTTTGTTCAGGATGCTCCAACTCGCTGCTTACGAAATTGCAGGACATGCAATGTGTGGACAACTGTGATTCTCCAGATCCAAAGGCGAGAAAGCTTTTTGAACAGCCTGTGTTCCAGACAGCGCAGATGTTTTTCGCAGAGATGTCTGTATGGCTCATGTACTGGGCCATGAAATACCACTCTCGGCGCCAGACTGCGGGATACACTGCAGTACATGATGATGAGCACACTGGTGGTGAACAGTTGGAAGGATATAAAACACTGCTGCTGGCGATTCCGTCCAGTTTGGACGTGCTGGCTACTACTCTGATGAACGTGGGGTTGTTGCTAGTGCCGGTGTCCATATACCAGATGACGCGAGGGTCGGTGGTGCTGTTTGTAGGCGGTCTGTCAACGGTGTTTCTGAAGCACCGGATAAGCAAGAGTCAATGGTTTGGTCTGTTTTGCGTGTCATGTGGAGTATTCCTAGTCGGTCTGAGTGCTGTATTCGATAGTAAAGTGCCTCAGCCTGAAGATACTGGCTCTGGTGAGCCCAGTTGGGAAGTAGTTTTCGGTGTCGTACTGATTTTCGTGGCCCAGGTGTTTACTGCTTCTCAATTTGTGGTTGAAGAGCATATTCTTGAAAAGTATGCTCTAGAGCCTGTCAAAGTGGTTGCTTGGGAGGGTTTGTTTGGCTCGTCCACTGTGATATTCGGGTCACTGTTGATTTTCAAACTGTTTGGCAAGAACAATAGCAAACTCGAGATCTTTGATCTTTCGCAGGGCGTTTCCCAGGCCCTGGACAACAAATTCATGATTCTCTTGTCCATTTCGATTATGTTTTCAATGGCTATTTTCAACATCTGTGGATTGACAGTGACAAATAAAATCAGTGCTACATCCAGATCAACTATTGACACCTCGCGTACACTGGGGATTTGGCTCATTTCGCTGCTCATTGGCTGGGAAAGATTCCGATTTCTTCAGCTTGTTGGATTTGCATTACTTGTTTATGGAACTCTGCTCTTCAACGGGCTGATTGGCGCCGATCCCGAGATTGTAGACCCGCTTCCTGAAGAGTTTGAGCACAGCTAATGTAGTAATTTACGCCAACAGAGAGATACCTCAGAAGAGCGCATCCGTGTACAGGGCCCAAATAACACACATATACTCAGTAATCACGCCCGCATAATACAGTAATGACAGATGCTGACTGTTCGTGTTGACCAAGTGCTACTAGAAAATGCCATGATATTCTTCTATCTTATGGGATTGTCGTTGCTGGTTTATCTAGCGAATATTGATCTGTTGCGTTGCCATGCACGAAGCACTCAATGCACGTTTAAATTTACAAACTAACCGGAATCATGTCAAACAACGTTATGGCATGCATATTACCATGCAAGTCGGGCAACGATAAGAACAATCTTTCACTAGTTGTAAATAATACAGACCATGAATAGTTGATATCATAAGAGAGGTGCGACCACCCAGTATACGAAGAATAATAGTTTACGGAGCTCTTGTTACTGTTTGAAGCTCCCATGCTTGCAGCCTGTCGCAGCTCTTATGCCAGGAAAAAGGCATTAATCGGAAACCACTTGTGCTCTCAGTAGTTTCTGACCAAGTGCAATCAATGAGCCATCAGCCCATCAGCTCTCTAATGCTACAATTCAATAAGGCACCTTAAAGTTGCCAGTAAACGTCAGTGAGGCACAGTTAACACGATTCGGTGCATCTGTGCCCAATAAATGATCGAATCACACCCGTTCAAATCCAGGAATTCACTCTGTTTGCTCTAGCCTATTGTCAAATAGCCTCAGGCCGCTAAATCATATCTTAGTTACATGTTTATTATTAGTATACAACAAAAATGGCAAGGTATGCTCACTTCTCAAATAAATCACTCCGCTTGAAATTAACAGTAAATCTTGTCTTTATCTTGCGGGGACCCATAAGACCACCCATAATTTGATCTCCTTTACCATCTGTTGACGATAATAACTGGTAAGCCTGACCATCCACGTATCGAGAGACAATGTTCAACATTGACTCTTTAGGTTAGAGGATCGGAGATCTTATTTCCTAAATAGTGAACATAATGCGGGAAGCCTTGACCCCCTGAAATATTCATTCCTACTCAACAAAATTGCTAGCTAACAGATCCAGAGTAGTCTGAACTGATAGCAAACTTATGCAAACATGAAACGGTCGTTCGTTTCCTAATTCATCAAAATAAGGTATTTCGCAACTCTTTTGGTAGCTGTTATCCTGATTCCTTATGTTACAACCACTTCCCAAGGCTCTTATCGTCTACGGCCACGATAATTCTTTTCCCAATTCGTCAAAACAGTGTATTGTAGAACCTTTCTGTCAGGGCTGTTATCTCCGACGGCCCATATAGTTCTGTTTCTAATTCGTCAGAATGTATTTACAATTGTCATCATTCACGGCGCTGAAAGATCTTTTCCCAATTGGTAAAAATAATGCATTTTACGACCCTTTTGTCGAGACGTCTTTCCTTCCCGGCCCTGATAAGAGATAGGGGGTATACAATTATCTCTAGAAGCAAGATACCACCAGGAATTGAGTTCGCAGTGCAAGGGCATTAAAAAAAATATAAAAGGCCATCCAATTCCCCTCAAAGTATCCTTTTTTTTCTCTATCAACAACCATCTCAAACAATCATCTCTAACAATGTCTGACTTTATTAACACTCCTATCACCGTCGTTGCCGACAACGCTACTGCTTCCGAGACTAAGCCAGTCGAGTTCGAACAACCCAAGGATCAGTACGCTCTTCCTCCTCCCAAGGGTAAGTCTTTTGAATACTTTTGCCATCTCTCAAGATCTTTCCCACTAACATAAACTAGATACTGAGCCTTTGCTTTGTGTTATTTGTTAAGAAATTATTTTTCTGGTATTATTACTACAATCTGGTAATGGTTTCTCCTATTAGGTTTCCCGTTGCCTTTGCACAAATGTGGGATTGATATAATTTTACTTTATAATCTTCAATGCAATTAATTCTCATAGCTCCCTTTTAATCGTGTTGTCACGTCCATAACATTACTCATATTATTTACATTGTCTATCTTCTACCTTTCCCCGTCCGACTCGAAGGGTCTCGTTCTATAACATCCCCTACACCACCCATTTCTTCATATTTATCTTCAGCAATACGAACTTCTTCTCTTCTCTCCCACCATCTGTCTTCAGCTAGATCAAAGGCAACTTTCTTGAGATCCTTTCCTCGAGCATCTCGGTTGTTATGCAAGGCCCATTCGACGAACTGGGCTGATGTACGAATGTAAAAATCGCGGAGTGATTCAAAAGGCTTGGGATGTTCCAACCATGGCCTTGGATCTGGCGTACCCACTGGTTCCTCTTCTTCTTCCTCTTCGTCGACTTCATCGGCTTCGCCTTCGCCTTCATCTTCCCCATCATTTTCGTCTTCCTCTTCATCTTCTTCGTCATCGTCATCATCATCTTCTTCTTCACTTGAATCACCTTCTTCAAGCTCTCTTAAGTCCTCCCAATAAACCTTTAGACCATCTAGCTTACCCAAATCGACAGAGTACATGCTATCTAGATTATATTCCTTTTCTCCTTGTTCATAAACACCTCCGAAAATGAATAAAGTATCATCAACTACTGCAGTTGTCGAGTTAAACCTTGGGTGCGGAAGAGTAGCTACAACAGGATATTCTTTGATAGGCTCGAGATCTTCATTGTCACTGTTTGCTTTAGGAGAATCAAGATGCCTGTCAGGATCATCAGACGTGTTATTCTCATCAACATTTAACTGGTTATTAAGTATTCGTGATAAAGTTGCTTCGAGTTCGGCGTGGCGATCTTCTGGCTTGGAAGCTGATGTCTGGACTTTTCTTTTCCTTGGAGCTCTCAATGTAAGAGCAAACCACCGGTTCATTTCAATCTGATATGCGAATAAACTATTGTAGAAGATACTATCTAGCGATTCTTCAGTCTCATCAGTATCGTATACTCCACCGAAAAGTACCCCTCTACCTTTATGATGAACCATGGAACAGCCAACTCTAGGAGTAGGGGACATCCCTGATTTCTTCCTACGTTCCCATCGGATCCCTTTAAGATCGGATTTCATTTTCAGAAGCCACGAATCAGTATGGACTTTACCCTTTTGAAGTCCTTTGCCAGCCTTGACTTTGGAATATCCTCCCCAAACAATAGCACCTTCAGAGGTAGGCACAAAACTATGACCACTTCGAGCATCCGGAACCATATGATTAGTGGGCCATTCAACTTGATGCCATTTGTAAGAAGTAACATCGAATGCCCATAAATCAGATAGGTAAGTAGTCGAACTACTTAAATCTCGGAACCCTCCATGAAGAAGGACGTAATTTTTCCAAAATGTCATTCTGTGACCCGATCTAGCACTAGGACTCTTTTTAGATTCTACCTTTGTCCACTCCTTGGTCTGAGCATCTAGGATCCAAGTATCTCCGTAGTGATAAAAGGTCGACTGTTTAGGCGACGAGAATTCGCCGCCAAATAATAGAATGATGCCACTTGGATGCACGCACATGGCATGACCGCTTCTAGGTAAAGGAGCATTTGGCGATGAGATCCTGCGCCACTGATCTGAGTCAATGGAATATTGAAACAGATCGTTATAGAAGACTGCCAATCCTGCAGAAGTGGTAGTTTCACCGCCAAAAAGAAACAGTTCTCTCTTACCATGAACTGGATTGGATACCATGGTAGAGTTTGTTCTTTTAGATGGACGTTGACACACTGAGATGCTGACTGCTTCGAATTCTTCTTGTTGTTTAGCATAAGAAGCTAGAATCTCGTCAATCCCCATATCATCGTCATCTTCACCAACTTTCTTGGCCATTTTTTTCTCTTTGGTTTGAGATTTGCTCTGAGCTTTTTGTTGCTTCTCAAGAGACCTGGCTTTCTTGGCCTCTTTACTTTTCTTGTCTTTTTTCGCCATGGTTATTGGTAGTTGAAATAACAAATGAATGACATTGAATGATCCTATGTATATATATTTCAGTGCGGCTGCAAAAAAAATCCATGCATTGGACGATCCGCCGATCCTTGGACCCTGCTTATGAGACATATCGAGGACCTAGATTTGTATTGAGATTAATTGCATGTAACTGGGAAACGGTAAAAGTGCGATTGCAGAGTCTCTTTCATGCTATTATCAATAAACATAATATCCAAGAATAAACATTGTAAGAGCTTGATGCCTATTGTGGACTATTACCCGCCTTTAAGTACCTAAATTGGAGTAACTAAACAAACGCGACGCGCGGTCGATATCAACAACTTTCTATATTCTTTCGTACCGCTAGACATGTCGTCTTCTTTGGTTTCTCTTGAAACTACAAAGTCGGAAGGGGTTGAAGTTCCGTCACTGAATGTCAACTTCGATGACCTTCGCAACCGGATGGAGAGATTCCGGGTCCAGTTTGAAGGGTACTTGACAAACAGCAAGGAAAAGGTCCTTGAATCACGAAATGAGTTTAATATCACCATGAACAGAAATAAAGAAACCGAAAAATCCTTACTATCAGAGGTGGAGTTGCTTAATCACAAAAATGTCGAAATGGCTAAAGCGCGGGCAAAGAAACAGCAAGAAGTGGAAGAGACCAAAAGTGCTATTGGCGACTATTCACTAAAACGCGAACAGATGACACAGGCTCACACTGATTTAGAAAAACAGATTTCCGAGCTGCGGCAGTCAATAGTGCGGATTAAAGAAGGACGAGCCAAGGTGAAGCAGATTATCGTCCAGGAGTCGACCAAGAACGTGCCAGAATTGCTTGTATGGGAAACAACCCTCGGGTTGACTATTGAAGGTATCCACGAAGACGTAATCAAATTCACCTTTACAAATGTCGACCCGAATGCAGTTGATAAAGAGTTTTCATGCGTTTTGGACCTCAGTGAAAGAGAGTATAAAGTCACCGAAACAAGCCCATTACTAGACAAGAACGAGCTTGATGAGATTGTAAGGGAGCTCAACCTGTCGAGAAAACCAAATTTGTTTCTGCGTGATATTCGAAAGGCTTTTAAAAGGAAGCTTTAGTTTATTATATTATATCTCGGTGTGTTTACGCATGCACGCACATTAACTCAAAGATCATCTCCATGGACCTGGTTTGTAAACTGGTCGTTTGCAAGTGCAATGTTTGCAGCAATGCCTATAAACATATCTCCATCTGGGTGCCATGCACTGAGAAAGAACGAAAACGTTCCTGGTGGCACATCTTCAGGTACTTCAAGAACCTGTTTCATCTCTAGAGCTTCGCTGGTCCGTTTGACAGGACAGAAGACTCGTCCAAATGGAGCATATTCGCAGAAATCAAGCTCGCCATCGAAAATGGGTCCTTCCTCCGAAAAGCTCGTCAGCTTTAATATGGTGCCCTTTGGGATCTCTTTTTCAAGCTCGTAAATCATCTTGAAAGTAATATGGCCAGGAACCAAGGGGTATGGATCGATAGTCAGATGTTGGATTTTAAGTAATGGCTCGGTACCATTGTTGCATACATTGATTACCGATCCTCCGCTCACTGGTCTACAATCCTTTGGGGCTTGTTCTTTATTTTCTTTGAAAACGTGATTTAGAATGTTTGTGACGTCGCTATCCTGTGGAAACGACGTTATTTGAGCATTTGCTGGTTTGGCTGTAGCTGCTGCTGATAGTCTTGATAGAATAAGGAGACCTAAACAGCTGATACGTAGTATTGACAGCATAATAGTGGATTATGGATTAATTGTAGAACTGGCCTGGAAAGGGGGGCCTTATCACTTTATATTAATGACGTGTATCAGGATAAAGTTTTTACATGTCTTGGGCACGATGTTTTATGGAAATTGGTGCGCAACTATTTTTAGCAGATCCAACAGCCGTTATGCTGATGAAATCAAATTGTCTGAGAAATAGATAATAATGTAGATAGGCTCTCACTTAATCAACAATGAGGCACGTGACCACTTCACCAGTACTAGCAGTGAATCAATCAAAGTGTTTTATGTCTCTGATTAAATCTCAGAAAAGAAGAGGTTATTCACAACAATGTTAATAGCAAAACCATTTATTTATTTATTTGTTGTTGTATTGATTCCTGATACGATATTTGCGTCAGTGGGTGATAAACTGCCCGAATTTGATCGCTGTATTCAAGAGTGCCGCCAGGCCGCCTGCCTTGACAATAATCAGTTACCACTTCATCTAAGGCTGTTATTATGGAACTGTGATCAGGAATGTGACTATCGGTGTCAGCGCAGTATTACGCTTGCTAGAGTTGAAGACAACGAACAAGTGGTCCAATTCCATGGTAAATGGCCGTTTATCCGCGTGCTGGGTGTACAGGAGCCCGTATCAGTTTTGTTTTCGATTCTCAACTTCCTACCCCATCTAAAGGGATATCTAATGTTACGTGACTCGAGTAGATCCGTTGGTGATTTGCCTATTCACAAGTTTTACGTGCTGTTCTCAATTGTGGGAATGAATGCCTGGGTATGGTCGAGTGTTTTTCATACCCGCGACTTTGTCCTAACTGAACGACTGGACTATTTTTCTGCCATGCTAACCATTCTATATGGCTTATACACTGCACTGGTTCGGGTGTTTCGACTGGATGTTGCATCCAATAACTTACGCTTACAGTTGGTGACTACTCTATGTGTATTGGCCTATATCAGCCATGTCAGCTATCTATCATTCATCAATTTTTCATATACATATAATATGGCGGCTGGAGTAGTAACAGGTCTCATTCAAAACTCGTTATGGATTTATCACTCGCTTTCCTCATATTCCAAATTGAAGTCTGAACTTGTGACCAGCCGGTCGTCAATAACCTGGACTCTGTGGCCGCTCTTTATCGTGACGGCCATTTCTCTGGGAATGGGGTTCGAGCTATTCGACTTTTCTCCAATTCTTTATTTTGTAGACGCTCATTCTCTGTGGCATGCCGCAACGGTGCTCCCTACATATTGGTGGTATTCATGGATGATACGCGACCTCCGTTATCTGAGGTCGTCCAAGCTACGCGATTGATTTGCATTGTATATATATATATATAAATATATATTCTGGTTGTCTTCTATTTATACGCTTCTAATAAACGAGACACTTTAAAAGCGAGCTCATCAGCCAATGTCTGAGTCATGGCCTCGGCATAGATTCGAACTACATTCTCTGTACCACTTGCACGTACAAAACTTCTTCCCTGATAATACTTTTGTACAATGTCGTCGATTTGCGCTTGGAGAAGAGGAGGCTCGACTAAAGTACGTTCAGCATTGGTCACTTTGAACTCAGTACGGTCTCGAACCTCGGCTTTCAGCAACCGGTTGGGAAGATCCGTATAAGATTGATTCCAATCGGCAGGGCCCCAGTTTTTGATGGTGAGGATTGCAACGACTAATAATAAATCCGAAAGTGCGTCTCCCACAGTCTGGTTGATAAGATCGCTCAAAGCCAACAAAGTATCAATAGCCGTTTTCTGAGCAGGAGAGCTGACTTCAAACGTTTGTAATTTACTCACTGCTTCAGGATGAAACAGTACGGTTCCATGACCATTGGCTTCAAAATAAACGCCAATATCAAACTGCTGAGCTGCATGATGCAAATGCTTTACACCTGTAGGTGTACAAACGACAGGCACCTTGAGAATACTTTCAAGATACTCGGTCGAGCTACCATTGGCATATGCAGTTTGAACGACTCCGATTTTTAGGTCTGAACCCGTTTCCTGAACAAGGTCTTTGATAAAAGAAGCTGCTAAAGTAGCAATCTTATCCCCGTCCAAAAGACGGAACTTTCCATCTTCTTCAGTATAAAAAAACACAATTCTATCAGCATCTCCATCAAAACTACAGTAAAGTTTCAACTTTGGCCAATTTTCAGAATCAAATCCACCAGGAAGCTTCTGATTAGTCTTGACATAATCGGCACCACAGTTGGAATTCAATAAGGACGGCTCTTTATAATTCCCATTGACAACGGTAATATCAACAATGCTTCCCAGGTGTTGAGCTAGTTCAAGAACCTTTGGTGCACCAATCCCGTTGGCAGCATCCACAGTTATAGAATAGGGCTGTGACGACCCAGATAGAACTTTCTTGTAGGCATTGGTCATTTTTTTATAGTAGCCCTCCTCGGTAGGTACACCATATGAGTTTGTACTTTTCAGAGTATTAAGACTTTTTACAAGATAGTGTAACTGGGGTGTAGTCAACAATCCATAGTCTGTAGATTTCGTATTGAACGAAGCCTTTAATCCATTCTCTAGAGCCTCAACAAGAACCGGACCTGACTCTCGAGAATCACGAGCATAAATTACATTGGCAGGAATGGAAAGGTCGATATTGAGTTTTTCTGCCAATTCAGCCACTTTCCCTGCCAACTCCTCTGAGCTATTGGCATTCGCCAGTTCACTGGCATATGACTCCCACACCTCTTCTAGCATGTCACCAGCAGGATCAATAATCTTGGCTCCATTATCTTCAGGCGGGTTATGAGAAGCAGTTATCATAACACCAATGACTTTACTATCGAGATATCGAGACCTCAACGATGCAACAATGCCGACCCGGAATACTGTCGACGGTAAAATGCTCGCCTTGTAGCGGAATCCTGCTGTCCCATATCCAAAGATGACTCCCTCGGGCTTTGGATACTTGTCAGCTAACGAAAGATCAATCGAACTCATACTGCAATCAGATTTATAATACAGGTCTTGAGAAAAAAGACAAGTCAACTTCCATGTAACATGTAACAAGTAAACACACGGGCCTGACCCCTGTGCGGCGTTGCAACGTAAGAATTTCTAACAAAAAAAGTCACTGATTCGACCCAGGATCGAACTGGGGACGTTCTGCGTGTTAAGCAGATGCCATAACCAACTAGACCATCGAACCAATTTGGGTTAGAAACAGAGGAGGATAATTGTTGGGTAAGTTTATTATTAATTCCAACAATCGTCTGTTCGCCAAATTGGCAGCAGGGATCACTCCTTGTGGCCGAATGGTTACACTGTGATCCCAGGCGTCAGGTTGAAACTTAGTTTTCAAGCTGTGGGTTCGAATCCAGGTACACCCACAAGGTACACCCACAAAGTTCATAACGACTGCTTATGACGTCAAATTGGCAGCCGGCCATCGCAGCGGGAAGCGTAAACTCCTCAGATGCCAGGTTGTCCTGTCTAAGGTCTGTAAACGCCGCAAAGACTACGGTTTTCCCTCTCAAGAGGTTTTCATCCGGGTTGGCACCTGCACCCTTACTCGTCTCGTGAATGCGGGGACACATTGTATGGTAGGAACAAATATTGACCACTGGCAACACAAACAATCGACCACCACCAAATCATGTCACTGATCTTGTAGATTTAAATAGACAATAAATGATAAGTAGTAGTAGCCGGCCATCGCAGCGGGAAGCGTAAACTCCTCAGATGCCAGGTTGTCCTGTCTAAGGTCTGTAAACGCCGCAAAAACTACGGTTTTCCCTCTCAAGAGCTTTTCATCCGGGTTGGCACCTGCACCCTTACTCGTCTCGTGAATGCGGGGACACGTTGTATGGTAGGAACAAATATTGACCACAGAACAATGATTTACTCGGGATTGGTAGCAAAAACCCGATCTCCTAGCGTGAATGCGGAGTAACGGAGGATGCTTATGAACATTGAACATAAATATATTGATATGAATAACTTAATGTCGCTGATCTTGTAGATTTAAACAGACAATAAATGATACGTAATTGACCACTGGCAACACAAACAATCGACCACCAAAAAATCATGTCACTGATCCTGTAGATTTAAATAGACAATAAATGATACGTAATCGTAATCGTAATCGTTATCGTAATAATTGGGACCATGCTATTTGGCGACTGAAAGCAAGGAGTCAGGATTAACTGGAGGCAGAATCAAATGACCTGAATAAAGAAGATTAAAGTTAAAGTGGAGGTGGATGCTGATTGTTTAAGCCCTGTTGTTGGAATACTCCGGTTTCTATAACACCCGACCAGAGGAAAAGAATTCCTGAATGCTTTCTTTAACCTGCACCGGATATTTCGCGTACTATGACTTTCCTACGTGGGATCAACTGTCGCTACTGGCGCCGCCATGATACTCTCTAATATTGTAGTTACCCATCAGGATCCCATATATTTTACCTTCTTGGTGATCTTGAGGGTTAACTCCATTACAAGGGTTCTAAGAAACCAGCTGTGCAGTTGTTCTTATTTCTTAACTCCTAGGAAGCTTGACGTTCTACCCAGCTTCTATTGATTTGTGTTCTGTTCGAACTTTAGTATTCCCAGTATGTGGATGAACGCATATTCACAAACACAGCTGACAAAGAAGATGAAGAAACACTCTGGATCAGGTGCGCTTACAGGTTACATGGAGCACATCTAGAATACATATCGTATCTATAAAATATGACATGCCATCTGGGACGAAGAACGGGCCCTCTAGCCAGCATTCGGTACCCGATGCGTATCCGGAACTTCCATTCAAGCGGCGAGCAATTTCAGAGCATGTACATCGACGGTTTCATTGACCGATATGCCTATTAGGACTACATCAGCGCCCGCCCGCACGTCTAGATGCGCACCCGCGAGTCCGTCGAGCTTGCTGAGGTCGGGCCACGCTCGGAGCACGAGGGGAGGGGCGCTGCCTCCGGCGGCTGGGCGCTGCCCAGACCCGCTGTGCTCGCTGCGCGAGCTGCTGCGAC
>JAJMIG010000151.1:0-29823 GCA_030583365.1 Sugiyamaella japonica | reverse complement strand
CATCTGTTCCGCATCGGCGGGCAATACCAATCAGGCGATACAGATCAGGATGTTACACCAGCGACGGGTCCCACTTTCTTTCAAATTACAGTATATGCCTCTGGTGGCCGCTATGTGTGAGCTCCGGCTTCAAATGGAAGATCCAGTGGTTCTGTTCTAGTGAGTATCGTTCAATTGGCATATGTCAGATACATCGGGGGTAAATATCATGCAATCTCACGATAGTGCCTCTAAGAGATTATTCACCTTTTGTTCTCTTTTCACTCTTTTATTCCGATAGAGAGTAGTTGTTTTCTTTTCTTATCTCGGGTCTTCTCTGTCGATCTTCTATTAGTTTCCGGTAGTAACGTACATTATCTTATCACCTGTCAGTTTATCTTTCAGGCAAGATAAAAAAAAAGCAAGTAAACAATTTTATTTTACCTGAAACATTTCTGGTAAGCAAACCAAATACAGATCTTTTGAATGAATATGAATCACTGTGGAAACCAGTCTTTTAACAGTGACGAGAGCCCGGTAAGCTGGTTAAGCGTTAGGCTGTGCTTTACAGAAAGTCATTGACCCAAAGGCATTTCAAAGTGGACCCTGTCACCTAGCATGTCTACGTAGAGTATATACAACATTTAGGCAAAACGGTAATAGAAAGCGGTGTCGGAACCACCACAGGTTATGACTTGATGTTGGCCAGGAGGGTTTCGCCGGTTTCGTTCTTGAATTCTATGGCCACCCCTTCAGGAACCGACCAGGTTACTTTGGCCGTGCGAGTTTCGCCAGAGACCAGGGTACGTTTGGCCCAGTTGGTGCAAACGCCCGGTCTTTTCGAAGTCGCCGGTTTCATTCCCAGTCTGGGACTTACTGACACAATTCTACCTGCAGCCCTGTCTAAGGGTTATATCTACTGCAGAAAGCAGCCAAAGTGTTGAGCAGGCACGTAAGATGCAGCTCCCACCCAACCTTCCGATACCCCACAAGTTGGGGCATTCCGGAGAAGTCCATCTGCCAGTCCAGATCCATCCCCCCATTGAGCATAGAGCTCCACGAGATTGTTATGTAATAGCATGTAATAATTGATTACGAAGATAAAAAAATAAATAACGCCAGCCTCGTTCTTGAATTCTATGCATACTACCCCTGTTAGAAACCGACGATGTTACCTAGAATGACTCTTGAGCATGTTTATGTACAGTATATATAATATTCAAGCAAGACGGTAATAGATAGCCGTGCTGGAACCACCACAAGTGATGACTTGATCCACTCTGGCCTTGCAGGTTTTGCTGTTCTCGTTCTTAAACTTTATGGCTACTCCCTTTCGGAGCTGGACTCCAATGGGGGCATTGTGTTTGTGGTGGCAGTGATGGGGGAAGTCGAAGTAGCATCGTCGAACACAGGAATGGGTCTTGGATAGCCAGCAATCCTGCGTCTGCCATTTCCAAGTTGACACGACTCATTGGATCCCCATATTAACACTTCTCGTGAAGTAGGCGAGCTGTCAAGCGATACAGCAGTATGTGTGGGGCCTACGGACCAAGAGGCAATATTGATTGGTACAGTTTTGTTGAGAGCTTCAGAGTATGAAGATAATCCACAAAAGTGCTTGATTTTTAGCGAACTTCGTTTAGAGTTGGCAAAAGATCCAGTACCCAACTGACCCAAAGCCCGTTGCCCATGGAATAAACGTCTCCAGACTCTCTGCCGGCAGTGACTGTGAAGTAAGTCACGGTGCCTCCAGAAGCAATTCCAGTGACTTTCCTCAGGACATGACCACCGCCAAATAGCGTCGAAGAAATAGAAAGTTCTCTAGGAACAGCAATATTAGCAGTACGATATTAATAGGGAATACTTAGTTGGCCATATAAATTATCACAGAATCCTAGAAGCTTGCCATCTTTTGTAAGTACCAGAGAGTGGTAGTCACCGACGGCAATGTGACTGACTGGAATCTTGTCTAAAAGTTTGATTTCATGAAGGTGACCTGGCTCAGGAGCTTCATCAAACTGTGACATGGACGCAGTTCCATACTGGCCTTTGGATTCAATGGGCCTATACCAGTAGAGCCTGAAAAAACACGGCCCCTGGAGCTAGAATATGATCTTTATCCACATCGATATCTTTGAGTTATTCGCGAAAGTACGATGAAGGAGTTCGCAGAGTAGTGGTAGTGGTGGTAGTACTGATCTGCCAGCTATAGACGGAACCCGATTTCGTTAGAGCATAGACAGATTTACCTGGACAGATCTTGACCTTGATGGCATTCCTGCCTTGTAACAGAGTACGAGATTTATCGACGCTTTAACCATTGTCACCACCCCATTGAACAACATCACAGTTTTCAAGAATTGCTACAGCCACTCCATCCGAGAGAGCCAGATCGCGAAGAATTCTACCATCAAAATAGTCCAAACACGTAGGATATTTCACCATAGAAACATCGGCATTTGACGCTAGAATGCAATTTGCATTAGATCCCCAAGCCCGCAGTCCAGGTCGAACATTGAATGTCAACCGGTCGGGTGATTAAAAGAATCAGCCAGTACCGGTCTTTGTGTTTTTGACAATACAGTGAACGTAGACGCCGCAAAAACAGCTGCTAATGAAACACTTTTCAACATGGGCCCCTAGAAACGTGTATGAGTGTGTGCTTCGGTTGCATCTGGTAAGATGGAAAATACAATATCAGCTCGATATGTTGCTTCTAAGTCACCTTAAAAGCAAATAAGCGCTAAGCGGAATAACCCCAGGGCGGATGACGGCACGAGTAGAAGACGTGAGATCCTCACGAATGGCATTCAGGGCATCTAACAACAGACCGGAAAGGTCGGGTAGTCCTTTAATAACCGCTGTATCATGAAGAATTGAAAACCCCTGAATAATCTTATCTCGAAGAAGGTTTCCCTGCTGCGATTGAGGAGGTAGATTATGAAAATGAATCATAATAATCTTGACAAATAACATGACGGCATGCTGGATATCCGTTTTAGAATACTGAACAAATGTCGCATCATCTTCAGCGACGTCCATCGAATCAGTCTCTTGTGATACATGTCGTGCTTTGGATATCATTGCGGCACCTTCGACTTGGCTTTCCTCGCACACAGAAATCAGCTTCTCCAAACATTTGTCCACATCAAACACATGAGACACACATTTATCGAGAGATAATTGTAAATATAATAAAATTGAAGATAGATTTAAGATAAGGTATTAGATGTCGTTAAGAAGAAAAAGAGAAGATAAGAGCGAGAAGAATATAAGTAGAGATAAGAATAGTACGCAACCAATAGGAAAGAGGTCGTAGAATACACACCCACACCGTTCCCGGCTCTGCCTCCGGCGGCTGGGCTCCACGAGTCGAGCGCAGCGAGCCACGGGTCTGGGCGGAGCCCAGCCGCCGGAGGCAGAGCCGGGGCACGCAGTGGTGGAACAATGTCAGGGTATAGAATAAGTACAGGAATTGTCTACTGGGTTATGCAAGATATAGGGGTGGTGAAGCGGGAGGGCGAGGGAGGAGGCGTGGGGTACATTACATTTTGTCGCCCATGAAGCGGACAAAGAGCTTCTGCTTCCAGTCTGCGCGACGGTCGTCCTTGTCGTAGTCGTCTAGACTCATTTGGTTGCAGTGGATCTTGAGATTGGAGATCTCGTCGCCCAGCTGCTGCTGGAGAACGGGGTCGGAGGTGACAATGAGCAGATTGGACTCGAGGTCATGCGAGTAGGCGCGTCGCGTATAGTTGGAGGAGCCGATGACTGTCATGCAGGGGTTGGTCTCGTCAGGACAGGCGACCCACAGACCCTTGGCATGATACGACCAGCCGTCGGCTACATTGACGACGCCTTTGGACCATTCGTGGAGCTTGATACGATCGCCCTTTCCAGCGGCAATGATATTTTCGAGGAAGTTGCGGGCTAAGAACGAGTAAGCGCCTGGAAGATGGCCAGACACGCCCGGGGACCGGAAAAATCCGTTGGCCTGAGGAGCAGCCGTGATGACGTCGGCGTGCTGGGGCGAGGTCTTGAGCAGCTTCTCGCTAAAAAGAGGATGGATGTTGAAGTAGCCGGCCGTCAGCGTCCAGTTGAACCGATCGGTTCCTAACATGGACAGTACGCGCGACAGGACTGTCAATTCAGTCGAAGTGTCTGGCAGAAGCAGCTGTGAAAACTGAGAGATCGGGTACACGTACGTCATGCCATGTTCGTCATTCATGTCGTTGTCAGAGACAGATTCAGTTGATGAACTGGTCGTGATGTCCGAGTCGCTGCTACTTGCAGTGGTGGCGGTGGTGGTGGTATCGGACTGATTGAGAAACGGAGACGGCTTTTCAGCCAATTCCGGTCTCAGCAACGGGAAAAGCGTCTCAGTGGCCTTTTGTATGAACGTAGCCGGGTCCTCGACGGGCTCGGGAATAATGCTGGGATTATTTGGCCATTTCAGCTCGAATCCAGCGGGATTCTCGTGCTTGTTCAAAGGAGCCACCTGATAGCTCAGAGAGCTTACAGCCTGGTGAATGCCATAAAAGTACTCGGTCAGGCTCTTGGACTTGAACAGAATATATCGATCCTGTCGGTTTGTAAAGTAGTCCAGACTGAGGTTTGCACCCGACAAAATGATCTCGTCGTCGAATCCATACAGTTTCATGTGCTGTAGGCCCCATCCTTCATTGAACCGCTGCGGGATATACTGCTTGCGAAAGCCGTAAAGATTAGGAGTATGATACATTCTCAAATGGACGCGACCAGAGCCGTATTTCGACACCAGGGGAGCCAGTAACGACGCGGTACAGGCGTGGGGCGCTTCTCGCGTGCCTCTCAAGGCATCGGTGAGAATGTATAGCTGGAGATCCTGGTTGGAGTCCAGCGCTTTATCAAGACAGGAAATGAACTCATGTTCCTGTTTTCCAATGTATAGAGTAGCCAAGAAGATGCGGGTTTTGGCCGAAGCAATCTTGTCTTTTAATAGTGAGTAGAACTCTGCCGGTGAGTGAACAACAGATACATGGCCTGGTCGGAGCGCGAACCTTGGAGCGATATGAGCCAGCTGACAAAGGGTGGATCTAATCTGAGGATGTTCAAAGGCGTTGTATCCTGGTCTAAGAGGACCGGTAGCAGTGGTAACAGGCGGCGTGGTTTTGGCCGTAGCAGCAGCAGTAGTAGGAGTAGAAGTGGTGGTGGCAGTAGTAGTAGTGGTAGTAGTAGTAGTAGTAGTAGTAGTAGTCATTCTACCACAGTTGTTGTCAGTCTTCAGTACTTTTTCAGTCAATAGCGGAGCAGGGATATCCAACGATGAACGAGGTCCAGTTCCAGTAGCTTTCAAGTTATTCGTGACAAACAAACGAACGCGAGTTGCTAATATCTGTCTTCTCAGTGGGAACAAACGTCTCCTAGTTATGGGGTTCTTGTGAGTCAGTGGTGGTCGAAATAGAATCAGTTTTCCACTCTCGACACTTTTCATGGCCCGAAACAAAAACGAACGAGTTTATTGATTTTAAATTATGGATATCAGCGCGTGTACCAGTCACTAGCCAGTTAGCTCTGTTTACTATGGAGCCGTTGCACTAGAGAGTTCAAGGTTATCTCTATCTGGTGCCCCAACCCTGGCAATCAGAAAATTTCTCTTATCTCACCCTAACCTAGCAGGAGAACGAGGCAGGCAGACCAGGCAGGTAAACACTGCGACAGGTGAGGGGCACACGAGCTATTATGAGAACGGCAAGTGCAAACGGACACCCTCAGTCTCGTCCAGTACGCTAACAATCATTTGTATTACTGTCGGCTGCTCTGTTTCTGACCTCTGACCTGAGGTCTTCTTATCTTTAGTGCACCTAACACCCGGGTCACACGACCGGCTGCCAATCCATCTTATCAGTGGTCCTTATCTCTGGCGTACGGCCCTCAAACCGCTAAGATCGGCTATCTTTTGCGAACCAGGGGGGCGCCTGCTTCGCCTCCGGCGGCTGGGCGCTGCCCAGACCCGTTTGCTCGCTTCGCTCGTTGCTGGGAGCGTGTGGGTCGAGCGAAGCGAGCAAACGGGTCTGGGCAGCGCCCAGCCGCCGGAGGCGACACGCGGTGGGCAGCAGTCATGATTGGATTATTTACAGGCCGAGGGTTAGACGCGGCGGCGGCCGGGGGGCCTGTCGCCGCCGAATCTGATTTTGGAGGCGTCGGTGACGCGGTAGATAATGGGCCGGATTCTGGTGCCCTCTTTGCCATTGAGCACGTTGAGAAAGGCCTCGCGGCCCTCGCCGAACTTGCGGAACACCAGTTCCAGGCGCTCGCTGAGATGGCCGTTCTGCTCCATGAACCGGAACATCTTGCACGTGGTCTGGAACGCGGCCTCGTACGAGCTCTTTTTCGATCCCCGGAACCCCACCTGGCCCGCCGATATCGACCGCACCACCTCCTGGCACGGCCGCACCTGGTCGATGATTTTGTCCTGGTCCGTCAGCTTCTCGGCCAGCTTGCCCACCCGCACGTACCGCCTAGTCAGCGTCAGCATTGAGTTGTTGTTGGTGAATGTGCCGTGTAGCACGTAACCCACGGTCTGCTTGCCATTCGCAGGAGGGCCTATGTCGGGCTGCCTGTAGATGGATCTGTGAGCTCGAAATCCCCGGCCAGCTGGAGGAGGAGGAGGCGGAGGCGACGCGGGCTCCGCGGGCTGTGGACTGCCCGCCGCCGTCGTCGACGCCCAGCGCGCCCCCGACCACAACGGCCCCGTCCACCGCACGCCGCCACCACCCGTGCGCAGTATCCTGGTAGCAATCATATTCTGTTTGTTTGGCCTGCTGGATCCGTGATCTGATCCAGAAATATTTCATGTCTCTAAAATTTGAGCCCCGGCCCGGCTAACCGCATGTGCGCGGTCCGTTACAGGGGTGGGCGTGTGCACGCAGGGTCCTGCCTCCGGCGGCCGGGCGCTGCCCGGACCCGTTGCTCGCTGCGCTCGGGCGTGGGAGCGGGCGCTCTCTTCCTGGCGACGGGAGTTTTCGAGCGAAGCGAGCAACGGGTCCGGGCAGCGCCCGGCCGCCGGAGGCAGGACCCTGCGTGTACCTGGCGCCCTCGTCCTGGCGACGGCAGTTCCCGAGCGAAGCGAGCAACGGGTCCGGGCCGCGCCCGGCCGCCGGAGGCAGGACCCTGCGTGTACCTGGCACCCTCGTCCTGGCGACGGCAGTTCCCGAGCGAAGCGAGCAACGGGTCCGGGCCGCGCCCGGCCGCCGGAGGCAGGACCCTGCGTGTACCTGGCACCCTCGTCCTGGCGACGGCAGCTCTCGAGCGAAGCGAGCAACGGGTCTGGGCAGCGCCCAGCCGCCGGAGGCAGAAGACGTGGGTTGTACGTCATATGCCTTGTAGAACGCCCGAGGATGTAATCGACAGGGTTCGTCAGGTCTTTGACAGCCCGGATGCCGCCTGGCGATCGCTGCGCCAGGCACCGAGCGTGTCGGGCGGGACCTAATGATCTGGACCGTTTGCAGAGTACTGAGAGGAATAGCAGGGGGCCAATCATGGCGAGCGGAACGTGGCGAGCGGTTCAGATCTAAGTTCTTTTCAGGGTGACTCTACAGAACAGCCAACTCATGCGTACGTAACCTGACTGATGCGTACGTGGTAACCTACGTATAGAGCGACGGGTGGTGGTGATACTTTTGTGAATGGCTCAGAGTCATTCCGGCCGTGAGCTGATGGGTGGCTGAGTGGCTCGACTGTTAGCCGTCCTGCCGGCACGGTTTGGTTGGCCCCCTAACCGCCGGAAAAACCTGGTAGATAGCACCACCGCGCTCTTGCATAACTGGTGCTCCCAAACCCAATGCTAATGCTCCCAACACAGATAGTGGTAGCCAAATTAGGTGCCGTTATCGCCCTTTGTTTAATAGTAAAAATTAATTTCAAACTAACAAACGCACCATCACGAGATATCTCAGAGCGTTTTTAGAGCTGGCTTCCACTTGGGTTCAGCTGCACACGTTCCATCCACACGTTCCATCTCACACGTCTCATCGCCTACGGCCAGTCCAGGCAGAATAGAGATTCGACCCTGCTTTGCTTTTTGCTGTTTGCGCCCTAGCCCACAGGAATATTTTTCCGAGTATCAGCAGCTTGCATAGTGACATTAGATTATGACGTCGACCTACGGGTGCCTTTGAGATACCGAAACATATGTCACACATTATTTATTCCTTTCACCACAGAGATAGTTTTGCTAGCGTGGCTAGCGTGGCTAGCGTGGCTAGCGTGGGTTTGTTGATGTTTGTTTGCAAACCAAAAGAAAAGTAAATAGCGTTGGTGGCTATAAAAGGGCCGCGTGCGCCCATCTTTTGCAGATGGGACTTCTTTTTAACAAGTGTATATATTTCTTTGTATTCAAACGTCAAACGTATTAGTGTCACCACCACCACCACCACCACACAATGTCGTCAGCTAGTACTCCTTATGCTTCACCAGATTCAGAGGCGACATCCATCTCAACTCAGAATTACCTTCCTCCAGTGGATATGGTTGTAGATGGCTGCCTTTTCGACCTCGACGGCACGCTGATGCTGTCAACGGAATGCGTCGAGATGTTTTGGCACGATTTCGGAGTCAAGCACGGAATCGATTCCCACAAGCTGCTTGAGACTTCACATGGAAGAAGAACAATTGATATCTTGAAGATCTGGAAACCAGAAATGGCCGATGTTCAGACGTCGGGCGAACTCGAGGCTACAATCCCGGTCCGTTGGGCTTCTTTTGCTACACCTGTTCCTGGAGTAAGAGAGCTCCATGACGCTTTACCTCCTAGTCGGTGGGGAATTGTCACTTCTGGTACTTTGCCAATGGCCAGTGGATGGCTCAAACATTTTTTGAAGTTTGATCCTCCTCAAGTGTTTATCACTGCCGAAGATGTCAAAGAAGGCAAGCCGGATCCTTCTGGATACAAACTGGGTGCCGAGAGACTTGGATTACATGATTTCCTTGTGTTTGAAGATGCTCCAGCCGGTATCAAGGCTGGTAAAGACGCCGGTGCTACGGTCATTGGTATGGCCACCACATACACACCAGATATTGTCAAGGCGGCTGGAGCCGATATTGTGATTCGCGATTTACACAGCGTACGGGTCAATTCGTATGATTCGGCCACTGGCAAGCTGAGTCTAACGTTTGTCAATATTGTCGCCTAAGTTGATAAAACTAGTAGTTGTTTTTTTTTTTTGCATAGATTCCGCGGTTGTTTATGATTTAATTTATTGACCCCCTTCGTGACTTTGGTCCTTTTAAAAAATAGAAAGATTTTTAGAATTAGAACATACATTTATAAAGGAGTGACTGAAAAAAAGAGTGATTAAAACAGATCTAAGTACATGGGGATAAAATAACAAAAAATAAGAAAAACCAGGTCATAAAAAAAGGGTTCGTGGGAGAGCGATTATAATACCAGATGGTGGAAAAATGCACGGTTGGAGTTGTAGTACCATTAGGAACTACTTTTCTTTGCCTTGTAGGCCAATAACGACGAAAGACTTTGTAGTGAGCAACCTTTGCGAAGAAACTCGTGACTGACAAGTTCATCAGTAGACGCTCGGTAGTTGACATCCACGCATAGGCAGACACTGAGGAAATGCTTGATTTCTTTGGAAAGTCGCTCGGGTCGCTTCAATTTAGGCGTTCCGTTGGTGGCAATGAGATACAGGGCTTTCAAGGGCTCTTCATTCAGATAAGGCGGCTCTGATTCAATCATCTCAATGGCCATAATACCAAGAGACCAAACATCGACCTTGGCACCGTATTCCTTTTGTTTGACCACCTCGGGAGCCATCCAGTAAGGTGTACCGACCATTGTGGCTCGCTTGCTCTTCTGGTCAGTGAGCTTGGCACAGAAACCGAAATCAGTGATTTTAACATGTCCCTGGGCATCCAGCAGCATATTGTCACTTTTAATGTCTCGATGAATGATGTTTTGATGATGCAGATGCTGAAGACCTTTACAGGTCTCAAAACAGATGGTGGAGATTTGATCTTCGCTGAGATCGTTGTTATCAATGATATCGGTCAGAGCTCCACCTTCCATATACTCCATGACGACCCAAAGGTCAAAAGGAGCCCGTAAGTACGCATCGAGGAAATTCACAATATTAGGGTGCTGGCTATCCTTCATAACCTCGATTTCATTAACAATGAGTTCTTTACGAGGTTGGGTGGACAAGTCAATCTGTTTAATGGCCACTCGACGATGAGTAAGAATCATTGGTGCATTACCAAGTGGTTTGGCAACATACACTGAGCCCGATGCTCCCTGCCCGATTTTCTTTAGTTTCTGGTATAAAGGAGTCGGGTCATTTGGGCTGACAACTGAACGCATTTTTTGCATGATTTGCACTTCGCTCATGGTGGAGATGCGCTTTTCCACTGTCTCTTCCTTTCGCTTGCTTGACCCTTCCAGAGCAGCAGCGGCAGCTGCAGTGGCAGCAGCAGCAGCAGCAGTAGTAGCAGCCACCGGTTTAGCAGTCACCGGTTTAGCAGTAACTGGAGCAGTAGCAGTCTTCAACTGCTGCTTTGGTGGCTCAGGAGCTTGTCTAGTAGCAGGAGCAATGGGCTGTTGAACAAGCTTCTTCTGTGGTTGAGGAGCGTGGTTCGAATGTCCAGGGTATTGCTGCTGGTGTTTAGGTGGAGCAGGACCAGCAATCGAGCCTGGCAGCGACGTATTCGAGCTGGATTTCGAATTGAATCCATCGGTACCACCAACAGAACCAGCCTTTTTGGTTTTCAAAGGAGGCACAGGAGCAGCTCTATACGGATCCATATCATGTCTTATTTTGTGGCTAGAAGATGATGGATACTGATTGGGCTGCTGCTGCTTGTTCACAGATAATGGTTGAATGGGTTTAAGAAGTGATGGTGACGGTGCAATGCGCTGAGGTTGTAAACGAGAATCTACAGGACTAGTATTTGGTGAACGCAACGACGGATCGTTGCGACCTTTTGAAGGTGGAATAGTCAAATCAGGCAGCTGGTTCAGGTTATTAGCAACACGACCATTTGGTGGTCTAGCTGGGGCCTGGGTTACATGGGTTGGCTGGGATCGCGACGAGCTGGATGGAGTGCTGGCCGAGTTTTGATATTTCATCGAGTTCATACTTGTGGAAGTCTTCATTGAAGGTGTAACAGTCCATTCCTGAAGCTGAGAAGTGAGGCTTGAGTAGTTAGCATCTCCAGCGCCAGCGGTGGGCGATTCTTTTCTAGACTTTGCCTCAGTAGCGGCGGCAGTTGGACTCTCCAAGTGATCTTGCGAGCCCTGGACGATATCCTGGACTCCGTTGATGTTTTTGCTGTAAAAGTTGAGCACATCCATGACGGCCTGAGGATCATTACTGAAATCCTCTTTAGTGATAGCAGACGTACTGAGAAGCTTGCCCCATTCTTCAGGCAGGCCCGTGAACTCGCCAGAGGTCGGGTCAAAGCCCACATGGACCTTGTGTGTGAAGTTTGTAGGGCTCGAGACGCCCGTAAAGGGGCATTTTGTATAGATCTCATCGATCCACGAGTACAGTTCAGAGTCGTTTTTGCAGGCCACAAAAATGGACTTTGCGCCTCCCGAGCGAATGACCTCGAAGCAAAACGGTTTAATGTCCACTCTGGTGACGGTCGATATCGAAGACAGTGGCACTGACTGGGATGACGACGAAGTCTACAATAAAAGTTAGAAAGTGCTCAATCGAGCGAAGCGAGCAACGGGTCCGGGCAGCGCCCGGCCGCCGGAGGCAGAAACACTCACTTCGTTTTTCTGGAGTTCCAGAGCCGAATCCTTGAGAACGAGATATTTCTTAGTCCACATGAATCTCATGGACCCGTCTTCCTTGACAGACACCCAGCCCTGTTTAGGAGGTTTGGACTGTTTGGCAGAGCCCATGGAGCCGTCAGAGATATGGGTGGTGCTTGTGGGGCTCGCAGATGAGGCCGACGACTGAGACGACGATGGGGCATGGTGAAGGGAGAAATTGGCGTTTTCATCTTTGCTAGAAGGAGCCGAAGCAGCAGCAGCAGCAGCAGAGGCAGAGGCCAGTGAAGACGACGAGTTGGAATAAGTCAACGAGTACTGTGAGTTAGCATTCGAGGGTTTACGAGGATGTGAGGATTTGTCGCTATTCAGTGGTGGGGCCGGGGCCGGGCCGGGGTTCATAAAGGCGTGCTGGGAAAACACAGACGCAGTAGTTGAAAAGGACATGTTGGAAATCAACTATGGTAAGTAAAGGAAATGGCAATTATGAGGCAACGGGGGGCATATAACGAACCAGTGTGTGGCAGTTGCACAGAATGGCTCGAAGTTCGACCAGTCGAAAAGTTACGCGTCGTGTCGAAATTGCACTAGTAATAGATGAATAGATGAATAGATGGCCAGAAAATGTCCAGAAAATACCCTTGACAAGTCGTCCAAGGAGCGTATATTTATGTACTCCGTCACCGTTGGCGGTAGTTAATTTTAAGGGGTCGGCTAACAAATAGTCAAAATCAAATCCACTCAAGGTAGTATATTTGATTGCACTTTTAATCTCACCGTGAAAATGCCAACTGTAAATATCCAGCCGCCGGAATACAAATTAATCAATTAAAAAACGTCAAGGGGTATTTTAATTGAGAAATGAATAAATCAACTGCTAATTACGTGTGGTGGGGCTAAGATCCGACGGTGCAATTAAGGGGTTGGGACGTACGTACGTACACTCAGCTGGCACGAAACACCTCTGCACGCTGGGGATCGTATGCCGCAAACCGTAGATTGCAGATGGCGTCAAATATAAAACAAACACTTTACGAGGTGCTAAAAATAAGACAAACACACTGGCGGCGCGCGCCCACACCACAAATCCAATAACCGACAAATTAGCCTGTCCAACACTAATAGAGCGTTTAATATCAAAGTGTAAATTGCTGTACATCCCCCAAGGCCGCTCTCCACCACCACCACCACCACCACCACCTGTCATCCCTTCATTCGCGCCATCGTCCATCATCGCCCCTGTCTCTCGGCTATGTGTGCAGCGCGTCGTCGCTCGCTGTCAACGCGCCAAACGCGCCTGCCGGTCCAGGGCCCACTTTCTGGGCGCTGCCCAGACCCGTGGCTCGAGCTCCGCTCGAGGGCGCGACCGCCGTTTCAGGCGAGGACTCGCCTTACGGCCCTGAGACAGGTAATAGATAGATAGCACCTCGCCGGACCAGCGCCCCTGAGACAAATAATAGATAGTACTCTGACACTTTGGTGACCTGAGGCCACCACCACCCGCGTGCCCTGAAACTGTCGTCGTTTCAGCTACAGATCCGTCCGCCTGCTACCACAGCACAGAACCACAAACTCCGCAAGTCTAACTGATAGCGCTCGCCCGCTTCAGTGTTCGCCCGCTTCAGTGCTCGCCCGCTTCAAAATCTCGCCTACTCAAATACTCTATTAAACCTTATATACATCCGTCCACCCATCCTTCACACTGGTTGCGTGACCTCACCCACCCAGCCTGAAAAATGTAAACCAATACTGGCAATGCGTTTCCAAAAATTCCCTACACGCCGGAATAAATCCCGTCACATAGGAGCGGTCATGGTTAAAGTTTTCAACCAGCAAATACACAATCTCGGACGGATCCTCACTGATATGCGTAATGCCCGAGCATAAAGATAAGGAGAAAAAAAGAAGAACAAGTCCCTCGAGCGCATCGCCCGCCTTATATACACCTGGGACATCCAGGGCTAGGGTTCGCCGCATGGGCGCGGCTGCTCCGCTCCGCTTCGCGAGAGCTCAGGGGGTCGCCCGTCTCTGCCTCCGGCGGCTGGGCTCCGCCCAGACCTGGTTGTTCCGCTTCGCGGAGGCCCTTCAGGCGCCCGCGGGTCCTCGCTCGAGCGAAGCGAGCCACGGGTCTGGGCAGCGCCCAGCCGCCGGAGGCAGAGACGGGGCCGCCGGAGGCAGAGCGTGCCGGCCACGGGTCCACAGGGACAGAAATAAGTAGTAGTGTACTAGGGCTTGGGCCGTTTGGACGGGGTCGAGCTGGAGGGGGCGGGGGCCGTGGAGGAGGGGCGCTTGGGGACGGGGTGCATGCGGGAGATGGCGGACCGGAAGCGCTGAGAGACGGTGCTGTGAGGGATGAAAGCGTGGGGACTGGAGGCGGCGCGGGCGCCGATGAGCGGGTCGTACTCGGCGCAGTCTGGGGCGTCGTGGGTTTTGTAGAGGGCGTCGAAGAGCTGCTGCTCGTGCGGGGCGAGGAGTCCGTCAGTCGGCGAGCACGATGCGATGGTGGGCATGGGAGCAGGGGCGGGTGCAGGGGTGGCAGTGAGAGTGGCAGCGGGGGTTGGATTGAGGAAACTCCGAAGTGGAGGGCCCCGTGGTTGCTTGATAGGGAAGGAAGATACAGGCGGCGACGAGGGTGATACATCGACGGCAGCAGGTAATGTGGCCTGCCCAGTGGCCTGCCCAGTGGGCTTGATGGGTGGAATGACATGTGGAATGACATCCTGGTTCGTACGAGGAGAACTGTTAACCGGTGACGACCTCTTGGAACTCGATGCAATGCTACTGCGATATTCCTGGCTAGAGATGACCTGAACATCTGCATCTTGGTCGCTGACTTCTGGTTCCGTCGGCGGTGGAACATTGCCATCACTATCGGTGACGAGCTTACTCGCGGGAAGAAACCCCGTGTGCACATTGTCGGGCATGAAGAATTTCTTGGCCTTCTTTTTCTGCTTTGTGTTTGTTTTGGCGGTCTCGGTGGATTTCAGCACTTCGACGATATCCTGGGCATTCTCAGTAGCCTTCAAGACCTGTTTATTCTCGTCGGGGATTTCTATAAACGTCTTTTCACACATTGGTTGAATGGAAGGAGGCAGAATGCGATTGTTTTCACAATAGTTGAACTTCTCCACACTGTTGATCTGATTCTGGATATATTTATACCCACCAAACGAGTGATCCACTTTGCGCTCTTCTTCCTCGGTCATGAGAAGATAAATCCGGCCCTCTCTTTGACGACCTGTGCGGCCCATTCTTTGAATGATTCGGATCGGGCTTTTAGACTGATCATAGCAGATGATCAGATCCACCTGACCAATATCCAATCCTTCTTCTCCAATCGAGGTTGCTATTAGCACATTCAGGTCGCCTGATTTAAACTGCTCCACGACTCGCTGCTGTTCCTTCTGGCTCATACCCGTTTTATTTTTGCCTGCTCGGCTATCTTTCGGTTGACCACCACCACCACCTTTCGGCTTGTCGGAGCTGGCCTGGCCAATAAATAAATGCGACCTCACATTTACCGGACAGTAAAAGGTCAGTACACGCTCGATCTCTGCGGCCGAGTCTCGGTATTCGGCAAAAATAATGGCCCTGGAATCCGTACTCGTGAGTAAAAAGTTTCCTACAATGTCAACGACATGTCTTAATTTCTCATGGCCAATGAAATCAGGTCGCTGTGCACCAGTGTCGGTATCGAACATAATTTCCCGGCAATACCTCATACAATCAACAAACCCTTCATGGGCAATAAGAGTGTTTTTGACAGACTTTTTCTTTTCTCCGTTCTTTTTCAGCTTCTGATCGGGCTCCTCGCTCCATTCTTTAAGGCAGTTGTAGAATGGGACTATTCCATGTACTTTTAGTAAATGTATGGCCTGACCGATTTTAATAAGAGGAATCATAATTGCTCGAACTTTGAACGCCAGACCTTGGTTCTTTCCTGCTGGAGATGCACAGAACTTTTGTAGTGCTTGCACCGCACCAAACTGGGTGATTCGCTCAGTCTGTCTGACATGATAGGCTCCGAGCTGATTGACGTCTGCCAACAGAGGCTGGATGGCCTTACGGAGATGATCTATAATAATTTGTTCATGCTCTGATGGTTCTGTTTTAATCTTGACCTTGTTTCGTTTATGCATATATTGGCGAACATCCATACTATCTTCTGTACGAATCTCTGTTTTGGATATCCTGAGATTATCAATAATCTGCTGTACACCTTCTACATTTCCTGAAGGAGTCGCTGTGAGTGCCAAAATCCGACACGAGGTCTGGAATCGGTATACAAAATTGACTATCTCCACGTAGCTATAGTTTCCTGTTGCTCGGTGTGCTTCATCAAATACCAAGCATACAATAGATTTAGGGTCCACTCGTCCTTTCACGAGGTCTCGGGCAACGATCTGAGGAGTGGCAAAGAAGACTCGTTTCGTCTCCCACAGCGCTTCTCTGGCATCCTGTTTGAGTCCCGTGCCAATCATGACACAGGCGTCTTTTCTGGGGATACCCGTGATTCCCAGGCAGGCTTCGATTTGCTGAGATACCAGGGGTCTCGTTGGAGCCATGAAAATGATCTTGGCATCAACAGTCCATCTGTACCAGTTTAGCATCACGGTACTGGCAATGAAGGTCTTACCTAGACCGGTAGGCAAGGCACATAACAGATTATGAAACAGCGCTTTCTGGACGATATTTAGCTGGTAATCACGGGGCGGCAGGTTCGTGGGATAGATGTAACTTGTCAGTGTATCTCGGTTCAGTCTATGATGATTCGATGCCAGGCCAGTAGTGCCTGTACTGGAGGTACTTTTCTGAGACGAAATTGAACCGGCTGATGACGGTCGTCTGTCAAAGAAACTGGAGCTTCGCGAGGCAGAACCGGAACCTGGGCTCGGCCCCACCCAAGACAGACCAGAAATCCGCAAAAGCTCGGCGTCCTCATCCGAATCCGTTTCCAGATCAATGTCCAACAACCCAGCTGGATTATTATCAGGCTGTTCAGTCATTTGTAGACCTCACGAGGAACGCGAACTGCACGCGTAAAGTGAAAAGTAATATAAGAGAGCGAGCGTCATGCAAACTGCATCAACAACTGAGCGTTATGCTTAATGAAATTAAATAAATATATCTATTTATCTGATAAATTAGTCTACAATACATGGTTGATTCTATATATATATATATATATATATATATATCTAATCACGTCCGTCACGGCCAGGTCCTTCATACTCGTGTATATCAAACGACGACAACTGTCGGATCTGGTCAGGCCTCATACTCAGTCTACTACTAACTCGAGACGGTGCCGAGTTCAGGTCCAGCATCGATGTGGATTTTCCGAGATTGCCAGACGATTTCATTCTTCGAGGGGCAAACGAGGTCCGTGAAGCAGAAGGCGAACCAGGATAACTCTTGAGGGCCAGATCTGAATCGGCAGCAAGTCCTTCTTCTAGTAACCGATCCGAGTCTTGTTCATCCATATATGACAAGGGCTTGCCATAGCCAGTAAATCTAGCAAACAGAGACCACACGGGATACGTCAGGTAGCGGAACTTGTTATGAACCGAAGACGTGAATGCAAAGAGCCTTCTGGGCGAATAGTGACCATGGCTAAAGACAACAGATCTAAAAAATGCAAATGCGACCCAGCACAGAATGACAAAGCAGAAAAAGATGATGTTTCCGCTGGAAACAGCTGTCGAATGACGCGACAGCATTGTAAACGGAATCACCTCGCCACCAGAAATGTACTGAGGATTGGGCACCCCTGCTGGCATATATCCAACATCAATCATTCCTGGACTGGCAGCAGGTACCTGACTAGAAGCATACAACATAGCTTTACCAAGAGTCCAAGTCAGCTCGACTCCATCAATGGAAACAGCACTTTGGAACGGGTCGATAAAGTCGTGGATGTTTCTAGCATCGATTTCAGCTCGTTTGTTGAGTTCAAGAAGCGCCGTCTTGGGATTATTATTGGCAGATAATGGAACGCCGAACCCTTCATGAAGAATATTCACGACCCAGGCCGCTTTAAAACATGCAGTGGAAAGATATTCCTTTTTCATGTTCTTATAAAGCCCCTGATCACTGTTTTTCACAACCTGATCCCACGGCAAGGCGCAAAACTCTTTGGCTTTAGTGCTGAATTCGGTAAAGTCATATTTACCGCCCATATCGAAAATGTCGTTTGCTGTATACCAATATTCGCTCACGCCCACCAGTTTATCGGAATTAAAGTCAATAGCAGGTACATGGACTCCATCAAACAAACAAGGCTCGTCTTTACAAGGCAGTCCTTTATTAAGTAATGGCACTAACTGGTTTAAACAGTGATCGAAATTGCCCGTTCCTAAAATCGTAGTATTGCGGTTCTGAGAATCATAATGGTTGAAACTATGGCCACTGGGCGAGCATGGATCGGTAATTGGCGTGCCTTTTTCCTTTTGTCCTAAAGTATCTCTGTTGATAACCAAATATTCAGATAGTCTTTTTCTCGCTTCATTGGCACCGAAACCCAGCCATGTAGAAACAAACACTCTCCAGCTATGGTCCTGGCCGTCTAAAGTGCGTAGATGAACGTCGTACAGATCATCGAGATGACGCTCGGTCTCGGTCTTGTTTGGAGAAAAGGCAATCTGAGCAGACGCTCCTCCCATGTCCATAAACCCATAAGACGACGACAACGCATCTTGGGAGTTGTAAGTTCTAGTGGGACCTAATAGGTAATTTAATGCCAACCATCCATACAAGCCCTCAGTCTCACCATCTATCACCGAAACATGGCTCTCACAATCGGGAAGATAAAAGTTCGTATTCTCTTTAAGCGACGAACACACTTTGCTCAGAAGAGATGTCTGATGCTGTTCTGGCAATAATCTCATGCCGGCAGTAGCCAGGAAATAAATAGGCGTGGAAAAATGGTCCTTGGCAGGGATTATAGATTGCGCATGGTTGATTAGTCCCTGTAAATGACCAGACCACACCTGGTTTAAACGATGCGAATAAGACGAGATCCCTGGAGACGTCTTTTTTTTCCATGATTGATCGAGATTCAACAGCGGTAGCGACCGAAGAGCCGTCTTATTGTCTGCCTGTTCCAGCCGATACTGAGTTGGGTCTGGCCATTCATAGACAAATAATCGAGATCCACTTGACCCGGCATCGATTATGACTGCGTACTTGGACTCACTCCTATGGCCTAGGATTGGAGATCGCCTCGCGAGATTGGGAGGAGACATTCCAGATGTGTTCTCAGACTCTGGCAACTGAATTCTACGCGCTCACACAAATACAAATATCCAATACACAGGTTTGCAAAACTGGCCACCCGCCTGACGATAACAAAATATTACACTTTTCAGTTGACAGGAAATCTTGACAAATTAAATTATTTCCACAACTGAAATGGCCAAGGAGAACTCGTGAAAATATAAGGTTTGAATATAGCTATAGTGTGACATGCGGGACTGGCAGCGCGAACGCAGCGAACAGGAGCTTTGTTCTATTTATCACTTCTCTGGGTCCTGTCGATCCTTGCGAGAGAGCAAATATAAATAACAAACAAACAAGAAAACGAACTCAACAAACCAAAACCTCCGCGATAGCGAAATTTCAATCTTAAATATTCCTTATCTAAAATACTAAATAAAAACGACCCTTCAGATTATTTCGGGTTGTATGCTTTATTTACCAATATAACGTGGCTGATAACGCCGCGCCGTGCTATATATAATAAAAATATTTTTATTTTCTGGCAGGCTGAGCTTCTCAGGGGCCGAAGGGCCCAGTGCAGAAGCAGCAGCAGCAGCAGCAGCAGCAGAAGCACAAACACAAACACAAACACAAACACAAGCAGAAGATAATCTGATCAGGGGACAACCAAGTGTGGGGAAATAAGTGGTTTACAAAAGTTGGTTAGGTGATTGCAAATATTTGCCAATGGATTCTATTTTTAGAGGTCCAGCTAATTCGGTCCTTAATTATGTATTATCAGTGCCGTACCAGCTGCCAAAAATATATTGTTTGTTTATAATATGTGCATACAGTGATGAGCTGATCCAGCAACCAGCCATAGACCAGCCATAGACCACCATTGAGCAACATTGATACCAGTAACTACAACAGCGTAGAAACAAATAAGTTTGTAAAAAAATAACATTCGCTCATAAATAACCTCTGTGTCTTATATGACATGTAAATATGAACCATATATCAGCCGTAACTTCGTATTACTTGGTCATAATATGAATAAAGGTGGGCTTTTCAACCCCATCCATACCGGATGTCCACTCCAATCTACCCGTATCAATATCTCTTGCAAAAACATCCACTCGATCATTGCCTTGGTTGCCTACAATATACCATTTTTCATCCGCTGATAGGTTGCCATGCCTAGGAAATAACCCTCCACTGGAAACGTTCTGCACCTGTTCCAAACGACCGTCGGCCTGAGTGCTTATTTGGAATACACTGATCGAATCACTTCCAGTCTTGTCACTAGATATATCTCTGTTGGTAACATAAATGTACTGATTGGCCTTATCAACTACAATACCACTAGGACACGTTTTGGTCTGTCTGTGGACTGATACTGTAGGTAAGCATTGAAGCTGCCGACTCAACTGTCCAGTCTGTACACTGTATTTATAAACCGACAAGGTAGAATTGAGCTCATTAACCACATAGGCAAAAGGTAGCAAAGAGTGAAAGCCAATATGTCTGGGTCCAGAGCCTCTGGCAGTCCTGATAAAAGGAACTGGCAAGGGCACTAATTTGCCATCCACCACTTCGTATTGGAAAATCTTATCCTGACCAAGATCCGTCACATAAGCATATTTGCCTCTACTTAGTGGCACTTCTCCTATCCAATGTGGATGACTAGCTTCCTGACGGTCCATATTGGGTCCTAATTCAAACAACGGATCAATGTTCATGTCAACCGTCGAGTTATTAATCATATGAATAGCACCTTGATCATCGACATCAAAACTCGACACCGTGCCACCCCAATAATTGGCTACAAACAGGATATTTTTATCGCTGTTTAACGAGATATACGTAGGTCCATCTCCTTTTGACAGCACCGACTGCATTTTCGTTAAAGGCGATTTCTTATAATCATAATTGGCCTTTATGACAAGTATCGCACCAACATTGGTTTCGTAATCACCAGATCCACAGTAAGTGCCTGTCTCATCAGTAGCATACAAGATTGTCTCATCTCTGCCGGATAAGAACCAAGTAGCAGCAGATCCAAATGAGTTTCTAGACAGATAACTCAATTGGCCAGTACTTGAATTGAAATCCACCAAATGAATGTCTGGTCCAAACGATCCAATAACCAGTCTCATGATTTGAAAGTGGTATGGTCAAGTGAAAGAGCATTGGCTGATTTTGGTTGGGTGAAGATATGGAGAGATTTCCAGATCTGAGGTCTCCCAACCCCCACCCGGACGGTGGGGGCGCTTCTTCAGGCACGTAGTTTGGCACATAGCCTGGCAAATGGCACAAACAGAACCGATAGTATGGATTGAAGATAATAAACAAACATGAATAGCTAGTAATATACCATGTTTTAAAGTTGGCCTGATTGCAAGTGTTTGTATCTACTATGAACTGTAAATGTGAATGTGAATGTGAATGCGAATGTGAATACCATCTTCAACAATCGCTATATACAAGAAAAAGCTCATTCAAGCACACGCTCAAATAAATTCCTTCCCTCTATAATCAATCTGCCATACTCTAACAAGTACATTCAATTTTCTGTCGGTCGTAGATTCCAGTAACCGTTGAATCTTGCATAATCACATGCAGGGGCATTTATTCCTGCATAAAACATCATTCAACAACAAAACATCTTTGGTACATCCACACAGTTACACAATGTCAATATTTCCGCCTCCCACACTCCTAGTATAGCATAACTCAGCACCTAATCCGGAACTACGACACAAAGCCATGGCAGGTTCCCTCTTCCTATTTCCCGTGTGCCGCGTTGGCGGGCGTGTACGGCTGCGGACTCCATGAACCAAAGTGTCAACATTCAGCGCGTTCATGTTCACCACATGTTCATGTTCCTTCAGCTCCGATGGTGGGATATGGGATACACCAATTAGAAGAGTTTCATGACCCCATCTCACTGCTTGATTTTATACAATGAGTCTATATGGACTTGATGAAGATATCGAAAAGCTTCTCCGACCCGAGACTTTTCAAGAAGGGTTCTCGGCCAAGGACTTTATTGAGCAATTGAGTCAGAATATATCCAATTCCACCAATGAACAGGCCAGTGCAGTGGACCCCAAGCCATACATTCGTAGCTTTGAGGCCGTGCTTATAGAGTTACGACGTTTGCAAGCGTCTGCTGCTGTGGAAGAAGAAGAGACGGCACAGGAAGTCCAGCATATTGAACTGAGTCACAGCAATAACATAATAAACCTGGGAAACTTGATTAATTCTACAATGTTGGAATTTGGTTCATTAGAAGACGGAGTTGGAGATATCACCTCGGTCACTTCGTCGCTAACGGATAAACTGGAAGTACTATCTAGTCAGTATGAACAGACTCTCTCGTCGACAGCTCTAATCAAAGCATATTTATCATTTGTAAGAAGAGGCAGCTCTAGCGAACTGACGAGAATGTGGGAAAATAACAGCTCCACCAGCGACAGACGAAAGTGCGCCAGTATTGTTCGTCAATTACAAGGACTCAGTCGAAGAATCGGCAACTCGGATCCCATATTCAGCAAACCACACGAAGAAATAGACAAGTTTGCTGAGAAACTGGAAAAGGATCTGTTGACGGAATTCGACAATGCCTATTTAGCGGCAGATATTTCTGCCATGAAGGAGTCTGCCAAGATTCTCACCGACTTCAATGGTGGTAGTAGTGTGGTTCAAGTGTTTGTCAACCAGCATGATTTCTTCATAGTCCAAGAGAAACTCGTAGACACATCGAGAATGGATGACAGTGAAATGTGGGTTAGAATGGGTGATCCTGAAAGCGACACGACCGAGTTTGAGACGGCTATTCAGGACTTGATGGATGAGATCAAAAGCGGCGTCATGTCGGAAACAGATATCATTATTCGAGTGTTTCCAAGTCCTGGGTTGGTTTTCCGAGTGTTTTTACAACGCATTTTCGCACAAAGAATTCAACAACAGCTGGAGGCTTACTTGCAAGTGGCCGATAATATCTCCACTCTAGCATACTTGAGAGCATTACATATCTCATACAACCGAGTCGGGGCGCTGGTTAAATCATTCAAAGAGTGGTTTAATCAGTCATCACAGGATAGTGATGGTGAATTGGCGTCGCTATTAGATCAGAACTTTGCCGATATCTTTTTGCCGTATATTGACAATGGCCGATATTTTGAGTCGGAAAAGAAAAACCTGCAAGAAATCATTGTCTCGACGCTTCAAAAATTCAACGAAGTTCATAGCCAGAGATCAAGCCAGCGCGATCAGGGTCTATTAGGCAGGTTCTCGTCTTCGAATGAGAGCCCTGGCCCAGATCCGCAGGACAACAATGAAACCAACAATAACAACAACAACAACAACAATGGTCCATCTAATGGATCTGAAAAAACTCATGAAAAGGGTAGAATCGGTCAGTTCATGAGAGCCGTACGACTTGAAAGAACAAACTCAAGTGGGAATAGCGGCGGAAGTAGCTCAAAGACAAACGGCCAAACGGATGGACCCGGTAGTGGTGGTACTAGTAATGGGCGTTCTTTCCCTGAAATTGATACCAGAGAGCTCGAAGTTCGCTATGAAAATATCCAGCGGGTTCTTGGGGCCTTTGCAGAAAGTGTCAGCCGAGATCTGGAATTAGCACATCCCACCAGTATCCGCCACGATGCCCAGGAATTAGTACGTCTGTTACTGGATTCGCTCGGTCATAATTATATTGATGTTGTCCTTGAAGAAGCATTATCGATATGTTCTGATGATCAGAGAAGTAACATCAGTCTCAAATATCTCAAAGTGATCCCTGCTGTCAATGGATCAGTCCAGCTGATCGCCACGTTTGTCAAAACAGTGTTATTCTCAATGGCTCGAGGGTCTGACTCGGTTCAATCGCACATGGCTACATTACTCAACAATTACATATCCAGTGCCGAAGACACCACCAACTCGATAGTCAGCAACACCATCGAGTTGACCATCACCAAGATTGGGTCTATCTTGAGCAAGCAAAAGAAGAAAGATTTCACTCCTCGTTCCGACGATGATTCAGATAGTGCCACGGCTGTATCTCAAGAAGTTCGCGAGCTGTTATCTGGAGTATATGAGGTGGCATGTGAAAGTTTAGACGGGAATAATCTTGAAACGTTTCTACGAGAAATCGGTACTGGGTTAAGGCAGGCTTTAATGAGTCATCTTAAAAAGTTCACCATCAATGCCGCTGGAGGATTGATTTTGTTAAGGTAAGCCGCAAGCACGCTCTCGGATGGTTAATTGATGGTTCTAACCTGTCGTATTTAGTGATTTACAGGCTTATCAAGCGACGATTGATAAATGGTCGATCAGCGATTTATCCGAAGGATTTGCTATTCTGCACGATATTGGAAGTCTGTATACAGTCGAGTAAGTTCAGCGAAGATTGGGCGTCACCTACGTTTTTATCTAACTTCTGTAGACCACAGGTGATTCCGTCACTGTTGCGAGAAACAAGTCTCAGCAGACTGCCACCGCCAGTGATTCGCGAGTATCTTTCAAAGCGGATTGATTACTATACGAGTTCTATAAACAGGCTAATAACGCCATCTTCACTCCAGGCCAAGAATCTGGCCGCGTCGAGATACAATCCTATAATGTTTTAGCTCCTTCCACGCAATATATAATATACAAGTATCAATCAAAAAGGGAGTTGTTGAGATAAATAAACAAAAGGAAAACAAACACTCCAACGACAATAATGTCATTAAACAGCGACGAATAAGACCTGCGTGCTGGACGGGTGCTAATGGGAGATTTCTGCTTCTCACTATCGGCCGAATGAAGAGGTAGAGATGAATATAAACCATCGGGAGCACTCGTCGGTTTACAAAGAGCAGCCAGTCTGCGAGGTAACCAAGTTGGAAAAACAGTGTACAATACAATTATAGTCAGCGATACCATTGAAAAGGCTCCATAGACATTAAAAGCCCAAAAAGGGTCGGGCATAAGACAGATCGAGGTATGGAACAGAGATGGATCGTTTTCATTCCCCGTTGCTCCAAGAGTAACAAGCTGAATGCCGGGCTTTTCAATGCCCATAGCCATGGAAATGGACTTTACCGTATACTCGTCCACAACACGAGATCCCTCGGTGCCTGCGAGAGGCGAGTCTTCGGGCTTGGGCTCGGCTGGATAAGCAGAGACATATTTCTCATCAAACGCTGCATTCGAACGGTCATAACGAGGGTCATAATACTTATGCTGGACATGACATGCATCGTGATCATCTCCAGAAAACACTGCTATGGGCTTGATGGACGACAGAATGTCTTCACTAACTTTAGGAGTCACCAAAGTTTGATACTGGAATCCATAAACATATGGAAGTGATTTTTTCGACGACTCTCGATGTTTACCACACCCACTATTGGGAGGTCTATAAAGAGGAACATGAGTAAGGAGGACTCTAGGCCGTGAGGGAGGGGATATATTATCGATATCATGCAGAAATTGATTGGGAGGGCCATAAATGCTCTCATTGAGAGTATTCATCATTGAGATTGTATCCAAAAGTACAAACGTGTAGTTTCCTACATCGACCGTGGAAGAAGTGTCGCCAAAATAAGCCTGGAATCGTTGCAGAGCATGAGGAACCAGAGTGTCCCCGTAGCCTATATCATGATTACCAGGCAAACTCATAATGGTTTTCTTAAGAGCAGGACGGGTGAAGATTCGGTTCCATCGATTATACTCCTGTCGCCAAACCGTGTCGGACCATTCTCTTCCTCCATCAAACAGATCGCCCAAGAAAATATTGGCATGAGGGTCGAGAATCTTGTTGATATATATCCAATTGCGTCTCAAATAACTATCAACAATGTATTTGGTGACGGACAAAAGAGTCTTGGCACGTTTGGGATATGTATTGTCATCAATAAGCTGGGGATCAGCGATCAAGGCTACCCGAGACGGATGGGTGTTGGAGGTATGAGGATGCCAATGACAGTTGTCCCGGATAGCATTGTACGGATAATGGCGTTCTCCATAGTATAGTACAAACGACCACCACACTAGTACGATATGGAGATAAGTGAGTTTGGTGAAGTTGGCAACATAGATCCTCCTTAGCAGTTGATTCAGATAATCCAGTAATCTCTGAACCATTTTGGGGTTCTGAAGATAAACGCCTCGAATAAACGATTGGAATTTGGCCTTGTGACCTTTATTTTTCCTCGGCAAGAACTGCTGCCCCGACTGATCATCGGCTCCCCCAGTAGCAATCGACTCCTCCTGGACGAGTCCATCGAAGTTCGATACTGGGTTTCCACCTCTTCGATAAGATATTGAGTCTGACATTTTCTCCTTTGTTTGCAGTGCCACGTTCGAACAGATATGGATGATAACAATATAAATAAATGCAATTCCGAAACATAGTCTAGCAAACCAGACTAGTTCGCTTCCTCCCTTGACCAGCCAGCCAGCCCTCTCAATCCTGTCTAGCTAGATTGCAGTGCCGTCGTGTTCTCTTATGCAGGGGGTGTAGCAGCCAAACCTGGCGGTTTATGGAATAAAAGTCTCGTTTTGAGGTGTTGGTTTTTCATGTCTATCGGGGTATGTTTCCGCCTGCCCCTTTGGATTTCACATGTCAGTATAGGATGACCGTAAGGTCGTGAAGATTATAGTGAGTGATACGGGGGAGCAGGGGAATATGGTGATAAATTTGATATTAACAGGTTTTCTTTCTTTAGTTCATGACGAACCCACTGAGAGTGATTCTAAATGGTCTTATGCCATTCATGACTCCTGGCCCGAGTCTGGACAGAGATCATGAGAATGACCTTTTGTCAAATTACAATAGACAGGAGTCTCAGAATGAACCAAAAATGCATATTCATGATACGCCGGAGCCAGCAGTTTGGCGAGAATCACATCAGATCCCCGCCAACGATGATCCCAAGGTTCGCAGACTGCGTTCTCAGGATAAGAGCGCTTCCGACACGAACCCGGCACTTTTCTATTTCAATCCAGCAGACGTCAATAAACGGTCCCGTGAATACTGGAATCGTCCTCTACAATTATTGTTCAATAAAAGTGCTACCACCACCACCACCGCATCTGGCCAACCACTCTCACCTCAACTTATAAAGCCCGAAATCCACAACTACGTCGCTCCATCCATTCAAGTCTCAAGTGCAACTGATGATCCTCTGGATGATCGAGTGTACGAGGTGTATCACCGGCGGATGGAGCGAGATGAGAAAGGAATCCAGAGAATCGAACGAGAGAAAACAGCTCTCGAAGTAGATGCTATGATGGCTCAAAAGGAGCTGCTAGAGGGCCAGTCTTGGAAGAAGAGCATTTTACGAATCACCGCCATCGACGACCCGTGTGACCAGAATGAGCTTGAAATCAAGCGCAAACTCACTTTGGATGAAATCGATGCTTATCTTGGAAGATACCATGCCTGGAAAAGAAAAGAACTTCAAGCACGTAGTAACAGAGACCTGGCATCAAGAGCATCGGCTTCTCCAGAACCTAGGATGATTTTACGACTTCCTACTTTGCATGGGTTATCAAAGAAGGACACCAGCACGAGCGGTTCTACTTCAGGTACATCATCCTCGTCTTTGCCACCCACCAGGACCTTTACGTCTTTTTTCCGACCATATACAGTTCGGCCTCGTTTTGACCAACTGGCGAAACGGAGCCATCGTAAAAAGGAACTGCTTGCATTTGGTCGGCCCATTCCCGACACATTGAACATAGATTTCGATATACCTATAGAATGGAAACGATGGAAAGACCATGGTATTTGAATTCATTAGTGTATTAGTATTAAAAATGACCTTGGACCGTGGACCTGGACCGTGGACCCTGGACCGTGGACCCTGGACCGTGGAATGTGGAATGTGCGATCTTGCATAGCGCCGCGCACCGGTCGCTTCCTGATAAATAGATAATCGCAGTACTCAACAACCATATAAACCAAACATCAACAATGAAAGATGGTTATGAGAATGACGGCTTTCGGCCGAATGGTGACTGGTCCAGAAAGATGGCTGTTCGAACGGTGAGTATTGATATCGACAGATGGTGAGAATGATCTAACCCAATTGCAGCTCAACGCGACATGGATCGGAACGATATATTCGATATTAGCAGGACGTAGGTGTTGATGAAACACACTTGACCACCATACGACAAGTACTAACAGTCAGTGGCGTTTGGAGGAGCTTTATTTATAGCCTTGTGTTTAGGACACACGCATCCAAGCGATAAGAGTAGTTTGTTTGGCTACAAGGACGAATGGCTGCTTCCAGTATCACTCATAACCAATCACAGTTATAAAGAGCGGTCGTTTTTACAGATTTTGTGTGCATTAGCAGCCGGTGAGTATATCACGGGTGACATAACCGGGTGGGTCTAACATAATTTAGGACCCAGATTGGTGCTGGTGATTCTATGGTTTGTTCTTACCAGGACGTGTGGATCACAGCTATCTACACTGATTCTGGTAGTGGGTCTGTTAAGGACTCTAGCAGATGGCCTGTTTATATATATTCCGCCTCAAGACGACCACGAATGGCACGACATGGCCCGGTTTGCCCATTTGTTGCTGACAATCGCATGGGTTTCGGCCATTCTCCGGTTCAAGCAGAATCGAAACTACCTCTCTGAGCGCCTCAACTCGGTCATTGCCAACCGGATCGCCTATGCAATGGCGTTTGTACTAATTCCTCTGGCGCATTACTTTACTCAACACAAAATCTACCAGGTGCCAGGGGCCTATTCGGCGTACTCGGTGTTTGAATGGATCCTGGTGTTTCTGGACATTACGTTTGAGTATACCGTGTCGCAGGACTTGCAGGCACTTGAGATACGGGTTCTCGGCCACCAAGAAGGCCCTCACCATCACCAGCAGCACCTGGAGAAGCACAAAGTAGTATTTAATGTCTGACTCACAAGCGGTATTTAATGTCTGAATCATAAAGTGATATTCGTATTCAACGCGACTCTAATATCTGTGTAATGTAAATAGCATCAATTGCATCTAATGTCCCGGTCGAATTGCAGGTCGAATTGCAGACCAAACTCCAGATCGAATTCCAGATCAAACTCCAGATCAAACTCCAGATCAATCTCCAGGATCAGGTTCAGGCCCCTGTCTACGTACGGCTGACAGGCTCACCAATTCACTTGATCTTCACCAACTTCCTTTCCTTCAACCTCACCGACATGTCTCTCAGTATAAGCGCGTCGTCGGACGGTAAGCTGACGCCCAGAGAGAGTCTCGTCATTCAGGAGCTCCAGAAAATCCTTGCCACCACCAAACTCATCGATGCCAATCTAAAAGAGACCCTGGAGCTGCTTCAGTCGACCAGAGAGGCCGGTGACTACACGGGCCTCCAGTTCATGTCCGTCACCGTCCTGGACTCTGTCAAAGAGCTCATTGAATGGCTTGGCGGCCATATCGCACAGACGTGACTCGACTGACCGATATCCAGACCGCTACCTCTCGGGCCCGTCGTAAATCCGCGAACGGGCCCGCCAGCCGTGCCCGACCCCTTTTTAGTCATAAAAAAAAGTCGCCTAGGGGGGTCTAAAACGGCCTTCCCGGCCTCCCCTCGCGAGACCGACTTCACCATTCGAAACCTCGCCCGTCCGTTCCCGACTAAAACTCCCGTAATATCCCCCCCTCTCTAGCAAAAACGTCCCCAAAATCGCCCTCCAACCTGACCCCACCCCGCTAGTGGCATAACCGCCTGCGGCGCTCAGGGGGCTCTGCCTCCGGCGGCCGGGCGCTGCCCGGACCCGTTTGCGCTCGCTGCGCGAGCGAGATGCTCGCTCTTGTCCGTGCTCGATGCCATTCGCTCCTCGCCGCTCGCGCAGCGAGCACAAATGGGTCC